>JAWQUT010000181.1:1141831-1167949 GCA_033807755.1 Ellobium chinense | reverse complement strand
CCCCCCCCCCCCCCCCCCTCTCTCTCTCTCTCTCTCTCTCTCTCTATCTCTCTCTTTCGCTCTTGTTTTCTTTCTCTCATTATCTGGCTGTAATTTATAAGGGCTGGGAATGGAGAAAGATGCGCAACTGCGTTGGTGCTGTAGTTACAGGTGTTTCAATCCCACAATTTCCTTCATCCGTTCGTTCTATCCAGAGGATGTCCATGTTCACCCACTATCACTGACTTCGGCATTAGCGAGCAAAGACCTACTCCATCCAAGTTCCATCCCGTCATCATCGTTTATAATAAACTAAGAAAGAAAGAAAGAAAGAAAGAAAGAAAGAAAGAAAGAAAGAAAGAAAGAAAGAAAGACCACTGACCAATGATACAGACGATGATATATACATGTTTTAGTGTTCTGGAAAATAATTCAGCATAATTTCTATTCAGCTGTTTATGTTGTGGAGATGATTCACTATAGCTTTA
The DNA here is from genome assembly GCA_033807755.1 of Ellobium chinense. Taxonomy (NCBI): domain Eukaryota; kingdom Metazoa; phylum Mollusca; class Gastropoda; order Ellobiida; family Ellobiidae; genus Ellobium; species Ellobium chinense. The sequence continues at coordinate 1,167,482 of JAWQUT010000181.1, read as the reverse complement.
CAGATTTACTGAAGCATATTAATATAGTGGTTATGCATGTATTTTGCTGAAGGTGGGATGATAGGAGAGGGCATGCACAAAGGTTGTAGAGGCATGATNNGGGGGGGGGGGGGGAGCAAAAGGAATGCAATAGGCATACTGTTGCAGTAATCATGGGCAGGGGCATATGACTCCGAGATGAAGGGACACATTCTCTTCTGTTTAGAAGTGGAACGGGGCCAGGCACAGACCCTTTCATCTCCCCTAACTTTAACTTACTGGGATATATATATACTTATTATTGTAAAAAATGAAGGTGGGGGCAGGGGATCAACTATATGGGAACAGATGCTAAATAATGGCACTTTTCATTCCCAGCCACCGTAGATCTTATGGGGGGGCTGATATATGGGGCTTACGTGGGAATTCCCCATGGGATTCATACGGGTTTTGCTCATGAGATCCACTTGCATCCCTGTAGTTCAGGCTCTTATTACATGTTGATGCGTTGATATTCTCTCCAGGTCTCAAAGACATGCGTGGGTACTTTTTTAAATCACCTAACTCGACAATCCTCCTTGAATCCTCCTGCCCCGCACTCCCCCAAAAAATGGCATATGGAAGCAGAGTCTGCAATGTTAAAAGAAACACTTTAAGATGAATCTTCTTTAGAGTTTAAATGCATAACTATATGTGAGCAGTCGGGAAATGTGTTATGGTCACGGGTGAGCACTAGGCTCGCAAGTGGAAGTTAGGAAACATATTCAGGCAGTAGGTATATAAAAAATAAATTGCTGTGAAGTTAGCGTTCCTGTAGTGTAGTGATAACACGTTCAGACTTTCAAGCTGAGAGACCCTGGTTCGATTCCCGACAGGGGCATGACATTTTCTAGCGTAGTTTTTTTTTTTTTTCGGCCTATCTTCTCAAAATTGATAATTCACAGTACCGGTAACAATTATGGTGAAATCCCTGGTGACACACTTCCCTAAAATAATATAATATGTAACATCTGTAAAATTATCAGACTGAGCTCACATTCCTCCTCCTTAATAATATAAAAGAAAGAATACTATTATGCCTTGCCACTCGGTTACAAATAATTTATCCTATCGTAAGTGACAGCCGAACCGAAGGGGAAAAAAGTGGCCCGGCGGCCTTGCGAATAGACTTGCGGCCGGGAATGAAACAATAAACAATATCTTTTTATTTGATGAAGCGCATCTACAAAAGGATCTTTACTTAGGTGTTTATCTTGACTGACTGTGACAGGTGTGTCTATCACTTCTAATGCACAGGGCTGTATTTAGGGATTCGTCCATCGAGTCCTTGGTTTTGGGTTAGGACCGCAGAGGTAGGATCAGGCACCGAGCCGCCGTAGTCGTAGGCGTAGTCTAGGGAGACTAGGGTTTGGGAAGTAAAAAAAAAGCAACATTATTGGCCTTACGGCTTACCTCGGGGCAGTAGTAGCTATCGTTCTGAGTATCTTTAGGGACAATACCTCACTTGCATCAATACAGTGTTTTAGTAAGAGCCTCGCCACGGGAGGAATTCCATATGTGTGCCAGAAAGATTTCCGCATGGAACACATCCAACCAACAACATACCCTAACCTTAACCCTAATCATACTCTAACCCTAACCCTAACCCTGACACTGGGTTAGGGTTATGGTTAGGGTTAGGGTATGTTGTTGGTTCGGTGTGTTGCTTGAGGAAATCTTTCTGGCACACATATGGAATTCCTCCCTAGCCACCAAATCTGCCCAGTTCATAGTAGATTTGTTCCTTTTATAACTGGGAAACGATTCAAAAGATCGAGCCGAGTCGATCTTTACCTGCGGCTCGATTAATCGAGTCAGCGGGTTCGCCTCGAGTCAGAAAGATCGAGTTTTGCTCCGATCTTTTTGAGCTGCTTTAATCTGGCTCGACTCAACAGTAATCGAGCCACAAGCTCAGCGTGAAGTTACCGCAGCAGTGTCGCACCTCCTACAATCATTCTAATTAAATCCAATTGAGATTGTTTATGTTAAGGAAGCGTTAGCAGTGACAGCAGGAATGGGCTGGAAGGAGAAGGATCGTGACTAAGCGTTAAAGTTTGGTTTGGTACTGTCGATGCTAAATGGGTAACAAAGGGCTCTGATTTGTGAGATACTATGTGTGTGTGAGTGTGTGTACATTAGTGTATGTGTTTATATGAATGTGAACATTTAGGGTGCCAGATGAGATTCAGTTACTGAAGAACTGATAGGCCCTATCCTAGACTGCTCTTTCTAATAAAATGAAACAATAAATGAATGACTGAAAAAAAAACCCAACTCTGAAGTAAAAATGAAACGGCCCCCAGAAGTCAAAAGAAGGCCCGAAGAAAACAATGCCACACTACTTGTACGCGTATTAAAGTTTTGGTCTTTTTTTTGGAGGGGGGTGGGGGTGAGGAGAAGGAGGGCAAAATAAGAACTGTGAAACTTACTAAGGGAGGGAGGGCGGTAGCGGTAGTGGCAGTGGCGGAGAATAGAGGAGCACGCGAGAATGTTGAGACTAGAAAGACCCATCCACGAGGAAGGTAATTTATGATGACACCGTATAAACAGATCGCTAGTGCAACTGCAAGCCGCTATACTTGATCTTTAGTCGATCTTATGGCTGCATTACCAGCCTTTAGCACGGACTTGCTTTCCTTCTGGTACCGAAAAAGCTTGAGTTTAAAAGATCAAGCTTTAATCGATCCTTATGATCCGGGCCACCAAAAGATCGAGCCGAGTTGACTTTTCAAAATCAGGGATCGGCCCATCACTACTTAGGACCCCAGCAGAGAAGTTGTAGTCTTATAAACATCACTGATTTGTAACATGAATTCTTCCAAGTTCTTAAGACTAAGCACGAAATTTTGAATTTTGCAGATAGTTTATAGATTACATGAGAGCTGGATGACAACACAAACTGGTGCACTTCAATAAAACATACCTTTAGCAAATTGCAGCAACTGAAGCAACTGCCCTCAGAAGAGGCATTGGTGGAATAATGAAAATTACTCTTTGACCACCCTCACCCGCCCAATTGTTATTGTTGGAGGAAGAACCCCTTGCCCCCTCTCTTCAACCTTTTTTTTTAAACATAAAGCCTTGCCATTTTCATACCACCTCAAGAAACATCTGTACTTTTAAGACTGTGAATGATACCGCTGTTGTATCCATATGGTTTATTTAGTTTATATCGGCCAAAAAGCCACAGAAATTTTAATATGGGCATGATACTTCATTCATGAGTGTTAAAAAATTTATATTTATCGCCTATGTCTTATTCTAGAAACATCATGAATAAATTCTTATGTTAAACATTATCAGAAGAAAAGTTAGACTGAGAGATAGTTTTTGATATGATGCCACTAAATTGAAATACTGTAAAATACACCCATGAGTGCTGAATTTTTTCAGAAAACTGAATCATGGATAGATATAGTAACAGATGCATGATTAGTAGTTATCCAAATGTATTTACAGACATTGCGAATGAACTGACCTGGGCTAGAGGACCAGTTGATTCCACAATGGAGGCCAGAGTTCATCAAGAGTTGCTTTCATTTCTAGCTCAACACAGTTTAGAAGATACCATGAGGTAGGTGACAATGTTCTCTTCACTGCATGTTCATTTTATCATTTAAATGGATTGGAAGCATACCCATTGACTTGTTGATGTTGAGGAGAATTAAAGTGCCATGTAGACTATTTCAATGTCCTCTTAATGTCTTAAATGAGGGTACACTTATAATTGCATTTATATCTTCCTACAAGTTGCATTTTTACTGATCTCAGAGCTGCTATTTTAAAGGAGTACAAGTACAAGCAATTTGGATGATACTCATTTCATATTAGAAACTCGAGGTATGATTGAAAAGTCCTTGGTGTGTGCCTTTAAAAATGGAAATTTTGAAACTTACTCAAGGTATAAAACATTCTACAATATTCTTTGAAGCAATCCATATGGGAGTCAGTATGTTGATTCTAGCATTGCTGCTAAGCTTAGCTTTACTTTGTGAAATGGAAAAAAATCACATGTAGTGAAATCAGGCAAATGCAGTGGGTGAGAACCATGTCCATGTTATTTGACTTTGAGGCCAAAAGCAGGTTGAGCTCTCAGGACAGGGGGTACTGGCACAATGTCATGGTGCAGCAGTCAGTGGCTGTTGTGCCTTTCTCAGGTTGCTTCCATTTGATTGATGGCAGTCACCTTTGGACCCTGCAGTGAAAGTAAGCAGTGACCATCTGACCTGCGGGCAATTCCATGCAACTTTTTTTCCTTCTCAAGGGTAAAATTTAGCTGAAGAGAAGGTGATATAGGCAGAATGTAGATCTCCTTCTATCTAGCCTTGACAGATGCACTGGAATGATTGTGCCACATCCCAGATGAATTCTTTGGAAGCTGATAAACTAGAAATTTAATACTTAGAGTAAATCTATGGGGTATTTTTAGGCATAGTCCAGGGACTTTTGGATTGCACCTTATAAGATATTGTGATCTTGAAAAGTCTCATTTAATGTATAGATAGTTAGGTAGTCCACCTTCAAGTTGTCTTCTGTTTGGTGACATGAAATGTTCTTGTTTTTGAAAAATGTATGTATGAACACGAATACAGATGATCTCCTTCAACAGTTAGATTAAGAAATGACAGAGAGCTTTAGCCTTAGCCAGTATTGAAGAAATTTTTCCTCTCTTCACAGCAATATTGATGACATTGTTCTCTCATACCTGGTTGGGGTTGTGGAGCTGGTCAGTCAAGGAGATGATGGTCTGGATATTGTAGAGCTGATGGACATGATGAATGCATATTTGCCAGGTTTTGACCAAATTGGAAGGTATGAGGATCAGTCCCTGAAACATGTTAAGAGGGTTGAATTCAGAATTCATGCTGTGTTACTATGCTATCATGTCTAGAAAAAAGTATGAATGTACCATAACGTGTTCAGGATATTTTTGTCCTGTTATTTATTAATTGCAGTTTGCTTAATGACAAAATTAAGGTTGATCCCTAATAATTGTTGTGATGGAGAGTTATTATCACGTAGTTATGTGGCCATTAAATGGTAACCAGTGATTGTAATAGGCCATTCCAAGAAGCTGATCAAAGAGTTTGTCATAAAAAGTTTTGTATGAAACCTGCACCTCTTTTCTTCATTGGTGCCCATCATATAAAAAGGACCACGACCCTCTGTGCAGTCTGCAAAGTTTTTCATTTCACCAGTGATGGCTGCATGAATTAGCTCATTGTTATGGGATGTGTTACACTGGTAAGTTTCGCCTCCTGAAGGCAACACAATTTTTAACTATTTTTTTTTGACATTTGCACTCAGCAAATCACTTTTAGAATTACAAAATCTAAATTAGCTTTATTGTACTTAGAATTTCATTGATTGCTCTTTTAAAACGGATTGAGCAAAATCTTCAAAGAGTGGGTTCATACTGCATAGCCATTAATTCTTATTGTTTGCTTGTCTTGTCCCAGTTACAAATACTAATATTTTGGAATGGTTCAAATAGTTTCACAGTTATTATAAATTGTGTTTGTAATTTCAAACATGATGTGATTGGTTTAACTAATATGAATAATTCTCAGATGATTACAGGGTCCTTTGAACATTGGCTGTGAGCTAATACTGTACTTTGATTATCTCCATCTCTTTAAGATATAAAAGACAAACAAATTATTAGTCAGGGTATAAATGAAATATTAACGCAGATCAAAGCACACTTATGACATACTTAACTTTTAGAGAAGCTCCTGTGTCAGATCCTATAGCAAAGTAAAGGCTACTTAATTAAATTATGTCCTGTTGGAACTGCCAGTATGCTGTGATCAGACTTCCTTAATGAAAAACTGCCAATTTGATGCAATACATATGCTAGCTCTCTTGCTGTTATTGAGAACAAAAAATGTTGATAATTGTCAAGGATTCCCTTTTTTTGTATGCATTCTTTTTGGCTCTGACATAATTATAGATTTATGACCAGAGATTATGGGAGGATGATCTGTAATTAACACATTTTCCTGATTTTATTCCCTAATGTGAGATTCACAGTGAGAGGTAATAGGATTAAATAAGCATTTTGGCTCAGTGTTATTTCACCTGCTTTCAAAAGTGTTTGTCAAATTCATCAATAAGTGACAACCTTTTTGCAGGTCAGAGGTAATTGACTGGATGTTTGGCTTAGCCAGTAAGCTCATGGGCTCCAATCAAGAAAATGGCCATGGTGAGTATGATTCAACTATTAGTTTATTGATATAGATTCTTTTCTTCTTATTCTCATTCTCTCTTTATGACAATGCACCTAGATCAGTCCTCATAATGAACTCTACTGTTGTCTGTAAATTCTATAGACCCATAGAGCTTATCCTGTAACTGTAACTAGGTCTTGCTTGGCAACAACAACTGCTCTCTATGAGTGATACATGGTCTGCAGTATGCATTCTGCTAGCTGTTCAGCAAGATAACATTCACATTCTGGAAAAGTGACCAGTCAAACTTTCAAAGTTTCCTGAACATGTGACCATTGAGCCTGTTGTGTCCTGTTCTGAGGCTCAATAGGATCACCTTCTCAGCTTGGTCTAGGAAGTGGTAGCTGTCTTTATGCAAGTGTCTTTCTCTTTGCTGTGCTTTGATGATTGTCTTCTTCTCCAGATATATGTAATACTCTGATATAATGAGGATTTTGAGTTCTTAACACAGAGAACTGACAGAATTACAAGTAACACATACAAACTGCTGAGTTATTCAGAATCAAGATTTGTCAGCTGTGAATTTTACTAGGTATCACAAGACTTTCATATATCTGGATTTGATGAGAATCTCTGAGACTGGAAATATTTTAGTCTGGATCTGCTAAAGGATATTAAAGATGATTCACAGGTCTCTCTACATGGTAGGTGATTTTAGGATGCTTACTAAATTATATCTGTAGTGAAACCACTTTCCAAGAAAGATTGGTGTGTCAGGAAACGCTTATAAACTCATATTCTCAGTGTTATTTTCTTACTTTCTGAATGCTCAATTTTGTGCACTTCATTATGATTTCTGTTACTTTTCATATTCCCTGCCATAGAATGTTCCTGTAAAGAGGATGGCTGTGTCGCTAATGGCAAGGAAGATGACTCAAAGCAAGTTGATGATGAAGGAAACAGTGCTACAGAGACTCATCCAGGCAAGGAAAAGAAATTCCCAAGCTACGACTACTCAGAAGAATCTGGAGAGAGACAGTCTCACACAAAACCTGATATATCAAGAAAAGATATCAGTCTTGTAAACCCACCATCCCATCAGAATGGACATTTAGAAGCAGACACAAGTATAAAGCAAGGTGAGTGATGAGTTCTATTAACAGAATATCTTAGTAAAGGTTCATAATCTATGGAGACACAATTGATTTGTTAAGTGTATACCGATGAATGATTTTAAGATTTATGTTCATACAGCAAGTATGCTTTTTTTTTCTTAGTGTGTAGTATGAATGAACTCCTTTGTGTTAGTTGGTATAATCACCATTCCGTTCTTGGGAAAGCACTTTTTTTTAGACAGGTTGTTGCCTTACACAAGTTAATTTGTTTCTAGTCCAGATCCAAATTCAGTTTTCACTTTTCAGATTAATATGCCCTGGTATCAGGCTCGAGGTTGTCATTTCCCACTTTAGGGAGAATATATGCAGATAAAATAAAAAGCCTTCTAAGCACATAGTTGGCCCCAAAGCATCTGAATAGAGATTATGAGTTTATATTAGCAAATGGATGATTGTCTTTTCCTCGTTAATCTACTTATGACCTGAGAAAGTGGTTGTTGTCACATTAGATGGATGACCATTATATAGCATACAAAGGTTAAGTGTTCAGGAAGTGTGAAGAGTTGCCCTTAAAATCCAGTTGCTTGAGCAGATGATGGAATATACAGGTGGCTTCAATCCAGAGCAGGCTTGAGTGTATTATGTGTCGGATATAGGGCCTGAATGTCTTGCAGATTAAAATCTTAATCAGTAGGAAGTGCTTTCTGATCTTCCATTGTTTTGCTGTAATGTCTCGGAGGCATCATGAAAAATCTGTTTTTAATCTAGTTATGGCATGGGCTAATGAAGCATTTTTATTTTCATTTCTTTGTGTAGCTTATTATCTTGTGTAAATCTAAGTTCAGAAATATAACTGTAGATTGTAACAAGCTGACTTTTCTCTTTGAAATAAAATATAAGAAGATGAAGATAAATTGAGTCTAAAAATGGTTGACTTTATTCTCCTTAGCTTGGTTTAAAAGAAGTTCTATTTACAATGCACTGTAGTATTTGGTTTTCTTTCTGTCTGCAGCAGATATACAAAAAGATTGTGGTCAGAGCTCTGGCCCAGTCACTTTTGTTCCTTCATCCAGATCAAAGCCATCATCCACATTCCCATTGTCCGCCCCTCCTGAGGCTTCGAATGGAACACGTAGGTCTAAACGGAAAGGGAGGCAGCTTAGTTGTTCTTCACAAGACAGTCAGGATGATTCACAAAAAGTAAGTTTTGTAATTTACTTTAATACACTGACGATCATAAAGAATACCTTTTATTCCCACTTCCAGATTGTGGTACACTTTTGGATTGTACAAAAAGTGGGGTAAATGCTGTATGCCCTGATAAAATTTGTCCATTCTAATACTGTACAGTCATTAATTTGCAGATTTTGACAAGAAACATTGATTGAGCATTATCATAATGATCTTGTGTACTATTACCTCCTAAAAATTATACCAGAGTTTAGAAGTACAGAGTAGCCCAGAATTATTTATGACAAGCATTATACAAATATACCAACATATCTTGTCCTCTGTAGATTAGTTCAGTAACTCAGTTATACAGAATCATCATCATACAGTGCATGTTAGGCTTTACTTTTGTTTTCAGGTGATTTATTTGGCAGTAATTAAAGTCCCCAAGAACAATCAGATATAGTTTCAGAAATTTCTTCCAGACAGCTTTTTGGGCCCTTTTTTACCATTGCTCCTAATAGTATGAGAACATGTGCAGACTGAATCCCAAGTGGCTCTCTCATGTCTTACACTGAGCTCTCTCATGTCTTACACTGAATATATCAATCATATTGCAGGCTGATTGTAATTGAGGTGAGATTTTTATTAATTAACAAATTTTTTTGTCCATCCTTCTACATTAACCCATTTGCACTGATCACAGTCTTAAATGTCCAAAATAATTATTACTTTTTCAGCTGGATGGCCTGGCAGTTGAGGAGTCTCAGGTAAGGTCACTTCTGGAAATGTTTCCTGCTGCCTGTACAATGGAGGCTCGTCATTGTTTACAACTCTCAGCTGGAGATGTGGACCGGGCAGCTCAGCTCATCATAGACAGACAAGAGACAGGGCAGGCCATCAAGAATCAGACAAATTCCAGAAGCACGGTCAGTGGTCATTTGTCTCGTTTTTATTTCAAAACATAAGCAGAGCTGTGTTAGAGGTAGGGTCATTTCTAAAAGCAGGATGTGAACTTTGAGATCACTGTAAAAAAATCTCATTCCCATTGCAACGTTGCTATGATGCGTTTTAAAACCTTGAAGAATTATCAGTTTGCTATGGGAGTGACAAGTTCGTGGAAGTTTAAATTTTTCAGGATGAGTAAATTGAGGATTGTGGGTTACATGTCATTTTGTACAACATCATTCATATAAGGTTTGCTGCATGAGAAAGAAAAATTGATTGTTCCAGTTGAAAACTTGTGAATTTCAAAGTCCAGTGCACATGCTGATAAGAATTTCCCTTGTCACATTTTTTGAAAATTAGTGCCATGATCAAAACACCCTAGAATATTTTCATGAAAGTTTCTTTCTTCACTTTAATTACATTTGAGTCAGTTATCAGAGCCTCTATCTTCTTTACTGTATGCATTGTCAATCTAATAATTTTATCTTTTTCACAGAGGAAGAATCACAAAGTTAAAAAAACTGATGACTACAAACTGGATGATGACAGCATTAAGTCTTGTGTCCTGGAAAGGTAAGTATCTTTCACTTTCTGCTGTTTCCCTGTTACTGGATTTTCTTATTTGCTTCCCCTAGAGTGTGCAGCATGGTGTAGTCACTCGGTATGATTCTGACGCTGCTTTAATTCTGTTGATATGAGGTGCTGATTGTACAATAATACACTGTAATTTTAAAAGGAGGTTTCACCTATGATCGTATTTCTTCTCCCGTGTTTATTTCAGATACTCTTTTGTTGATACAGAGGAAGATAAGAAAACATATCGCCCGCCTCCACCTAAAGGAGTAAGTATAAATGATGTACATATGGTATTATGACCTGTTTAAAGCCAGATTTCACACATTTTCAAGTCCAGCATATGTGACTGTGCCCGTAGGGAGAGATCTTCATGGCACATTGAGTATGTTCCTTTGCGGTCACACTCATTTCCTTGCTGGTGATACAAAAAGTAGGTTATTCTGCTAGGACAACAGTTTCTAATATCTGTAGCCTGTAGTGACAACTATTTTCATAACAGGAGTACCTCTCAGTTGAGTTGGATTCATACCATGTCCTACTTTGCCATACTTTCATTGTGGATTTTGGACTTTTGATGTGAATTTTATGTTATTATCAAATGTTTGCTTTCAGTGCGTTTAACTGATTAAACGGTCCATAGTTTACTGTGTTCCTGACTTATCAGTCTGCAGCGCCAGCATGCTGTAGAGAGTAAATCCAAGATGCTCATCAGATTGCTGTGGCCTTTAACAATTTAGCCACTCTGCTCCCAAAAATGAGTCTCTAAACTTATCAAAATATCTTGAGAGTCTGTTACACCTCTCTCTTTGTCCATTTCATTGTCTCTGTGGCAACCTCCACTTCCACCCACTTGCAGGAGATTATTACATTTTTTGTTTTAACAGCTTTGTTTTGGACTCAGCTTTCCACATAAAATAATAATGTGACTTTAATGTATCTTATCCAGGCTTATGCCCACTCATGCAACTTCATACTATTATTACCCTATCAGGCCTGATCATCCCACAACTTTTTCAACTCCTTGGGGAGCATAGAGTGCTGCTGCCAAATGCTGGGGCTGATCAGTAGCATTCTGATGTTAACTTTCATTGCCTTAAACCAGGTTCCATTTTAATGCGGAAATAAAAATGAAATGTTTTCATTAGACTTTTACAACATGACTGTGGTTGGAATCGAGCTTAAGACCTTTAGATATTGACTCCAAGGCTGTTCCCATTTGGTCATATTTCTCCACTTATTAGATATATATGTTTAAGATCAAACACATTATAATCTGTTATCTTTCATCAGTGACCTATATCAATAGAAGAATCTTTTTTAAATGTTACTTTTCCTCTTTGTATAGGAAGCCAAAAAGCTGGTACGTTATCGTGATGGCCAGGTGGTCAGCATGAAAGGGGAACGATTCTCAGAAGTCAAGAAGAAGGAAGGGGACGATCTGAAATCCACCTACGTCAACCTCAAACCTGCCAGGAAGTATCGCTTTCATTGATAGTGTTTGAGACTGTGTCTCAGCGAGGCCATTGTGAGGGCAGGATCACAGTAGACATCTCCAGGGATAAGAACAAATACATTCATATTCTCCTTCATCAGGATTGTAAAGAGTATTATCTTCAAATTATTCTCATTTAATCCCACAATGTACATTTTTTAGAGGTGAATTTTTTGTAAATCTGTGGAAGGACCATGAACATGAAATGAGATTTGGCATATTTTCTATTGTGAGACCATGATTGATGCTGTAAAATTTATTTGATCACAAGGATCTGAATTTCACAAACTTTGTGTGTTGATTTTGGCTCTTCAAAATTATATCCCACAGAATAAAAAATTGGGTTCAGAATTTTTCAAAAGGCTTACTACTATATCTAGTAAACAAGAAGTGCAAATGCTGTTATTATACCTCATTCTTTAGACATTATTGAATATTACATAGAATGTTTTCCTATCAATACGAAGAAGGGTTGCTAGTTTGGTGATAGGCAGTCCAGTAACGCTACTCTTGATTACTTTAGACCTCTGTCTCATATGCACGTGAGAAAACCGTCATGTAAAAGAAAGCCACTCTTGATTTTCCACTAAATGTAGATCCTCACCAAAAAAAACAAAAAACTTCTATAGTACTTCCATTACTTCTTTGTTGCCTATAAGATTTTGTTGAGCCTCTTGCATCGGGTGCAGATATTCCTACCATGTTGTCCAGAATTTTGAACTAGTTCTGATATCAATAAAAATATCATTATTGGAATTTAATATGTGAGCTGAAAAATTTAACATCATAAACATTTTACAAGGGAATTTGAGCTTGTCAAGTTGACATATATAGTTGTATGTGATTGCTCCAAATCACATTTATGTGGAAAAAAAAAAGATGTAAGAGGTTAATCCCGTTAGACTGCATTTCTGGTAAATTTGGAATTTTCACAAGGATGTGTTTTTGTTCAGGATTTCAAATGTAGGGAGCTCCTTAAAGCTAGGATTGGGCCTGGTAGAGTTAATATTGATGAAGTATATAATGGGTCATTCTCATGCGATCAGTTCATTGATTACTTAAGGGGGTTCTCCAGATGTTCAGGTCCACTTGTCATTTTTCATTCTAATCCCATTGTAATTTTACATATCAATAGCAGACCACTCTTATTTCAAATAACAATACCTTCAGTGTTTGCAGAGGTATTTACTGGGTGAAGAAAGACAATCAACCCTTTGATATTAGGATACATAAAGAGCAATCAATGCGACCACTGGCTAGTGTTGGTAATTTTGTCGTTTTATCTTTGTTAATTTTTAAGACAATGTTATGGTTTAATTGGCATTATTCTGACAGACCCGGGAAATTTTTTTATTATACCACGAAGTATGTTAGTGTTGAAGCATAAACCTCTAATGAGTATGTCAAAGTGAATAACTTGTGGCCCTAAATAGGTCAAATGCATGAAGAGAAATTTATTAACCCCCCTGCACGATGCTAATTTCCTACCAGCATGCTGAGGTAGTCAACTCCCATGCTCTGACTTGGGATTTTAGCCATCTGTGTCAATGGGTCCAGAGTGTTTCAAAACTGTTCAGGAGATCACAACACCATTGTATAGGGAATACAGATTTACCTATGTATTTATTGATATAAATAACATCAATAAAATGAGGACAGCTGTATACATGCTCCCTTTCTTGGTTCAGAACTCTGCAAAGATTCTTTCTTTTAACTATCCTGGAAACAATGTTAAAAGATAAAAATTGTAGATTTCAACAATTTTGGTTATGAAGTGTAATACTGTATTTTTTCAATACATTCAGCCAGGGAACAGTTTCTTATGCACTCACTTTACAAGATGTTATGAAATGTTACAAAAATCCGTTAAGGCTGAGCTATATCTGTGACTGGTAGCAGTCTCCACATCTGAGTGATCATTCCTTACAATCTGCTTAAAAGGTAGATTTTTACCATAGCTTTAATGAGTCTGATCATGACCAGCTGTTGTCTAAGTTTGAACATTATTGTTAAGACTAATATCCCAAAACTCTGATGTGTGTGAATGGGGGATGGGGGAAAATTGTATTTGAGGGCCTGTGGCATTATCGGATAGTTTGGTAAAATATGAACATTTTTTGTTTAGTATATATTAGCCAATTGTCATTACTAACTGTTTATCTGTAAAAATGAAATCTGTTATCATTCACAGTGATTTCTAGCTCATGCCTCTCTGTATCTGAATGAAATTTTGATTATTAGTCCTTCCTGGACATTCTCGTACAATGGTATTTCAGGAGTTAGCTGGGCCCAGTAATGGGTCATGTATTTGGGCGAAGCCAATCACATCTGTTGTTTTCGACATATTTAAATACAGAAAAGAAATTGTAATTTATTACTGCTCTACATCAGTTCATCATTTCCTGTATGCCAACATGTTCCAGAGAGAGTGTTTCCAGGCTGACCTGAGACTGTCTGGAGATGTCTAAGATACCAGAATTAACATGTTTGACCAATTTGTGAAATCTTGAGACTGAATTTTTGGCAAGATCCTTTGAAAGCAAGCAAATAATAAAGGCTAATCTGGTCAGTGAGACCGAAACAAAGCAATAATAGCCCTATTTCTGCTTAGGTATCCAAGATATGCCAAAGACACTTTATATTCTCTTTAAGAGGGAGCCATCAGATCAGAGAAATTAAGTTGGGAGCAATATAGTCAAGCCTTATGGGATAGGGGACAGAGCTTTATACACTGATATGGTGCGCAAGTCCTTTAACCTTCATCTGAATTACTTGTGGGTTACCCAACATGACAACATATCAATGCATAGTGAAAATAGGCCAGGAGGCCAGCACATCAGTGTTGTCAAGAAGTAGTGTAAACCGATTTACCGTAACTTCATGGAACATATTCTGCCAATTACATATTTTTTTTTTCTGATTTTCATTTTCTCTGAGGTGAAAGATCAGAAGTCAAATATTGTAACAAAGTTATAGAATTAATTTTCTAATTTCCATATGACCTGTAAATTGCAAGTCAGAAATTGTAACTATCTTGAAACAGATGTGTTGACTCCTGTTTGCAAACCATAACAAGAGACTAAGGACTGGAGGTCAATAAATTTAAACATAGAGAAGTCAGTATCAGTTAATGTGAACAGCAGCAGTGTAACTTGCAGCATGATGTAATGGGGTTCTGAATGTTGACTTAATTGTGTTCAAAACATGAGATCAATGATGTATGCAGGCTGTGAGTAAAACAGTTTCCCTCCCCCTCCAACTCTGAAAGTGGGGTAAGTGATATACCTCCTACAGAGTATTCTTTTACATGGTTGGATAACCTGCCAAATTTGGTAACTCTAAGTTAAACGGTTTGGATTTGCATGGTCACAAGAGCATAGTCATAAGAGACTTCACTTTCCTTACCCAGCAACTACTTGAGCTTAAACCTTTGGCCTAGTGCCATGGTATAATAAATGCAGATCTTTTGTAACTGTACACCAGTAGTTTATAAAGAACATATTCCCCTTTATTATATGTCCTCGCTGGGAGGTAGTGTATCCTCAAATCTTTCAGAGCTGGACAGTCAAACAGGTGTTGTGTTATGTTTCATAGGGATGTGGCAAGAGTGGGCATGCTGATGGTCATGGGTGAGAAACTCAAAAAGTTTTGCACTGTATGTATTAGAGTAAGATTTAACCATTTACCTGCCATGGCCCGGGCCTATGGCCCAGTGCCAAATTCCACCTAAAGGGAAGTAACTTTTGACAAAAATAGAGTACACATTTTTTAAATTTTATAAAAAAAAAACTATTCATTGCACACACTTTAAACTTTGCATAAAAGAGGAGAAATAAATTGATGCTGACATTCTGTTTCATAGCCAAATTCATAAGGTATCAGTGGTAAAATCATTAGTGTTACCAGTCCAGCCATCAGCAAGTCTAGCTCTGGTTCTGGGATCTTCCTCATCAGCACTAGCTTCAGAATGATGTCCTCCTCTGAGTCACTAGGCCTATCACTACTGTCACTATGGGCATCGTCACTACTTTCGAAATTCACCACAGGAACCTCTACATCACTCTCATTTTCATCTAAGTCATGTAATTCGTCCAAATCGTGCATATCTCCATCATAGATTTGGCCTGTTGCCTCACGAAATAGACGTAAACCTTCATCCATCACCTCAGAAATAATTACCTCACTTCAAACTTCGCTCAAAAAGCAACCACACGTCCGATTTCAATCAAACAAGGACTGTTAGGAAGTTCGTTTTTCGTACTTTCAAAATCCGCAATTTGTATTCCATACAGCGGTGTTTAAAAATGCCGTTGGTTCTTGACAACGGAACAAGTAAAATCGGCGGCGACTGTGGACGGTAATCGATAGAGGCGACGCCCGGCGACTATGGCCGGTAAATGGTTAACCTTCATTTGAATTACTTGTGGGTTACCTAACATGACAACATATTAATGCATGGTGAAAATGGGTCAGGAGGCCATTACATCAGTGTTGTCAAGAAGTAGTGTAAACCGATTTACTGTAACTTCACAGAACATATTCTGCCAGTTACATATTTTTTTTCTGATTTTCATTTTCTCTGAGGTGAAAGATCAGATGTCAAATATTGTAACAAACTTATAGAATTAATTTGCTAATTTCCATATGACCTGTAAATTGCAAGTCAGAAATTGTAACAATCTTGAAACAGATGTGTTGACTCCTGTTTGCAGACCATAACAAGAGACTAAGGACTGGAGGTCAATAAATTTAAAAATAGAGAAGTCAGTATCAGTTAATGTGAACAGCAGCAGTGTAACTTGCAGCATGATGTAGTGCGGTTCTGAATGTTGACTTAATTGTGTTCAAAACATGAGATCAGTGATGTATGCAGGCTGTGAGTAAAACAGTTTCCCTCCCCCTCCAACTCTGAAAGTGGGGTAAGTGATATACCTCCTACAGAGTATTCTTTTACATGGTTGGATAACCTGCCAAATTTGGTAACTCTAAGTTAAACGGTTTGGATTTGCATGGTCACAAGAGCATAGTCATAAGAGACTTCACTTTCCTTACCCAGCAGCCACTTGAGCTTAAGTCTTTGGCCTAGTGCCATGGTATAATAAATGCAGATCTTTTTTAACTGTACACCAGTAGTTTCTAAAGAACATATTCCCCTTTATTATTTGTCCTCGCTGGGAGGTAGTGTATCCTCAAATCTTTTAGACCTGGACAGTCAAACAGGTGTTGTGTTATGTTTCATAGGGANTACAATGTAATCTTAAGTACATTCCTCTCAAAGCCTTTGGGATACCCTGATGTATTTGATGTATTCAGGCTTCTCTGTTATGTTTTGTTTTTTTCTTTGGTCTCTGTATTTTGTTTATGTGAAGAGGATGTTTGCTATTGTAGTGTTCATGGATGCTGGGAGGGAGGAAGGTTGGGCTGTTGATCATTTCAGCTGTTTCTTTTCTTAATGCACATTCTGGCAAACTCACAGACAAATTTGTTAATGTATTTATTTCTTTATTTAGCACCAGGTCAGTTAATTTATTTAGTTTCTTTTTCTGTATTTACTATATAATTTTTGAATAATTTTCATTTTATTTATTTTTCTCTCTTTCTTTTTTTTTTGCCCCTCATACATTTGTTCATTTGCTGATCTCCTCATTCATTCATTCACTGGCCCAAACTCAATCATTCACTCAGCTGCCGATTTGTTCATCCATTGACTTATGATTTACATTTTGATCATAATTATAGGGCACAGTATTGAAGAGGCACAAAGACTGCAATGCAGAGACTGAGCCCAAAAACATAGAATTTATTTAAAAGTTTTTTCCTGGCTTGTTGTCTTGGTTGAGTGTCCACTGGGGTAAATTATCAACTTGCTCAGTCATCTTTCATCTAAACCTTAATTTGGTCAGCTAAACCCTTTGGCTCTATAACTCTCCAATGCTAACAGCTAATTTCTGTCCATTGAAGGAAATTGAATAGCACTGTTTTTGTTATTATTCCCCTCTATTTTCCATCTGAGCTCCACTCTCATCAAAACTGTGTCCTTCACGTTCAGTACATTTCTCACATAACTGAGCCATCTTCTCTGTAAATTCTGTACATTTGTTAGTGATATGAATTTGATGCTTTTCATTGTCTTTTTTTTTTAATTTGGGGTATGGTGGTTGTTCTACAGGTTGCCTTGATCACTGAGAGCTTTATCAGGGTTTTACTATCACTTTGATGACAGCTTGTTTGCCTAGCAATACCACATGTGAATTGAAGGAGGATTTAGTAGCCATTGTTACTAAAAATAGTGATGCACTGAAAGGTTTTACTTTCATTAAAGGGATACTGTGTATCAGACCAGGCTTTATGTATCGCATTTTAGTTCTGTGATGTATGGAAACCTTTAATGTCATTGCAAACTCTTAGTGAAGTATCTCATTGCCTTCATAGTTTTGTGTGAGTATTTTGACAGTTTAGGCATCTACACTGGGTTTATGTATACACAGTCAACTCTGCTTAACCTCTCATGAGCTTGGGAAAAGTTGGGATCAGAGGAAGCTACGACAATACAATGACTTTTGTACAGAAATTTGGTATTCTGTTACCAGGAAGATTTTGTGATTTCATATTTCATGGCATTTGCGATTAAGCGGAGTCAACTGTACTTTGTGTTCTGGTTCAGTTCTATGCCAAGTGCATGTAAATGTGTTGATTTATTGAAGTATGCTGTCACTTGGCCTACATAGTGACACAATTTATGAATATAGTTGTTTGTTTATAGCAAGTTACTGTATGCCACTGTGTGAGCCAGAGAACAGTATACTAAAAATTAAAGGAAGCAAATTATGAAAATCAAATGACAGTTGTTTTGTTAACTTCATTGTTGTTTTCTGTGTTGGTATTCATGACCATGCGTAAGTTGTATTCTCATACTTTCTATTGGTCTCTTTCTTAGTTTTTTTGCTCACTCTCTTAATCTTTCCTCCTTCTTTTATCTTACATCTTTTTCATAATAGTAGAACCTTTTCACTGAGATTATAACTGGTATCTCTTTTTTTGCCAGTACTGACTATTCTGTCATAAAGAGGCGTACACTAGAGTCATATTACTGACTGAAGAGCATTTTGTCAAAACTAAAAAAAGTGCACTTATGGTGAATAGTGAAAAAAGAAGTTTATTCAGAGATGTATCTCTTTTTTTGCCAGTATTGACTATTCTGTCATAAAGAGGCGTACACTAGAGTCATATTACTGACTGAAGAGCATTTTGTCAAAACTAAGAAAAGTGCACTTTTAGTGAATAGTGAAAAAGAAGTTTATTCAGAGATGTATCTCTTAGTTCATCATTCAAAACAAACTTCAGCATATAAATCTGGATTCTTTCAGGGTTGTGTCAGTAAATAGCAAAAGAGTTAAGAACCATTTACCTCTATCTAACACGATTTCCTTTGATTACAAGAGCGTTCAGAGTACACATAGACTAGACTGGTTTTGAATTTACAAAATCAATGCATTTGGTCTTTAGGGCAACAGAACCTTAAAGATCAAGAAAATTTCCTGTCAGTCCCTGGCAGTATTATTGGGAATGGATCACATCTTTGTTTTTTTTCAATTCATGTTCAGGGTATCATAATAACACAGAGCCTAAGTCATATAAAAAAAAAAAAGATGGGTTACTAGGCTGGTAGCTAAGAGTTGAGGCAAAAACAAAAAACCAGGGAAAGAATTTCGTTGCGTGATATGTAGACTAAATAATGCCTGTGGCGAATTGTTAACTGTCCCACTGCAGGCTAAATCTACATGCCTGAATAAATGCAATTTTGCCAAGAACAGGATCTAGACCTAATTGGCATGCCTTCTCTTTATCTCAGTTATCACTTGCTCACCACTCTTTATCCCAGTCACCATCCCTACCTGTGCACTTGTACAACACCTCATTCTCCAATATCCTGAGTTGTTTTGTTGTTGTTTTTTTTCTATTCAATCGCAATGTGAATGTCACATTTGTCTGAGGTTTTACATCCTACAAAAAATGGTGATCCATCTTCTGACTGGTCACGATTCAGCATGTCATGTGACACCACATAGCAACCTTGTCATCGATTTCAAAGTTTGCTCAGGTTAAAAAGGTATATTATACATGGTCACTCACTCTCTTTCTCTCTCCCTCACTATCTCTCTTCTCTCTCTCTCTCTCTCTTTCTCTCTCTCTCTCTCTCTCTCTCTAGCTCACACACACACACACACACACACACACACACACACACACACACACACACACACACATACATACATACATACATACATACATACATACATACATACATACATACATACATACATACATACATACACACAATATATACATATATATATATATCGCGCTTGAAGTAATCAAAAGACTTGCATTTCAGATTTAGGCTCTGGTTTTGTGGCTACGAAACATGGCACTGACTATTTGACTATCACAGTGAAGCATTCCTAACATTTTGTTTTTTGTGATTTTTTGTTTTGTTTTTGTTCCCCTAATGCATTTCAGTTATTCATTTTTTTCGTTGATTTTAAACTGCTCTGAATTATGAAATTAATGCAGGAAGGGCTCGTTGAGAATTTAAAATGACCAAACCATGTCGACGTATACCCAACGTGGTTATTCAGGGAAGAGGGGTCAAAGAAAAATGCATTTTCCAGTAAATCTTTTAACAGAATTGTTCTAAAAAGTCCTGTTATGACTGCTGATGAAGTCGACATAGATTCCATACAGTGGAAAGAAAAAGGAAAAGCGTATATCCATAGTATTTTAACTCCCACAAATTATTGCACCGTTGCTCAAAAGACCTCCATCACATCAGTATCAGTTTATAGCACGACATCTGTTTCTGTAATAGATATGGACTGATCGTAAACGTCGTTAACAAATCTCTTATATTGACCTGCTATGTACCTTTCTTCTGTTAAAGTGTCCTTTCAAACCTTTAATCAATGCCATTCAGTGCGACCTATAATCCACATTTGCCGCATTACTTAGTACAGTATGTGCGCTTATTGCGCACAGTTCAGAATGTGGTCACCGATTTCGAAGAATCGTTGCTTTCTTTATCATAACATCATAGGACTGAAAATTGTTGCATTTTTGTTGTTGTTTTTGCTTTTAAATATCGTTAGATGACTGTCAAAGCTATTAAAAAAGTGAAAGGTTTACCTTTTTTTTTTTTTGTACTACCCAGTTTATGGCACAAAGTCCTCATCTTTTTCACTTCAGTATGTTGTTCTTGTAACCAGTGTTTCCACCCACTATCATAATTATGTCAATTTCACGGACAAAAGAAGCATGCACGCGAAAGCCGTACGACCGCCACTCGCATAACGGAGACAGTACTATAAATAAACAACGAAGCGCCACCTGCTGCCTGCTGGAGAATGTGAGCAAAATGTTCGTTTGTTGTTTTGTTGTCACTACCTATAGTGACAAGTGACAACCCGCCCACAGCAATCGCCTGTGCCTGGATCCTTACTTTTTCGATTTATACCGGTTCGAACATACTACTTCCTTTTTAGTTTTGACCTACTTTAAACTTCTTCAATGTACGTGTCCTGATGAGTTGCCCTTCTCATGTCATGCTGGCGCGTGTTTCTTGATCGAGCTTGATAATCTCTTTTCGTACATGATATTATCCATTTTCGTCTTGTCATCCTGTTCTTCTCTTTTGTCTGTGTATGTTCATGACCACTCTTGAGTCCAGTTCTAAGGAAAACCCAACCACCGGTTAAATTAAATAGACCACGAATCGTGACTCAAAACTGCTAACGTGATTTCCTTTAAAGTGGATGAGTAGCCTCCCTTAGTGGAAAAACAAAGCCTTTTGATAGAAAAAATATACGCGTTTTAATGGCGGTATAAATGTTTGTCTTTTTATTTTTTGCTTTTGTTAACAGTGAGAAATCAAAATTACAGTAAAACGTCTATTTATAACAGTAAAGTGAATCGATTTTCTTTTTCCTGACTTGGGTGTTGGCGGAGTTAAAATCTTTTCAATTATTAAAAAAGTTGTGAAGTTTGGTTCAAGAAAGATACAATGTAAACCTTTAATTTTTACGTGTTCACACGATTGATTATTCTGGGCAAATAACTCGTGACCACGCATGCTTAATTCTGTTTGTCTAACACAGGGGCTGTTCACATAATTTCCGCAATAATAATCTAAGTTCTGTTTTTGGAAAGTTAACATCGTCACTTGTTTAACAGTTGAGCTCAACTTTTTGACCTCTACTCGCTGAAAAAGCAAACTTCCTCGTTACAAAAGGTAAAGTTAAGTTTTGTGTTCCCCTGAAAAGGCCATCGCCGCTCTTCATCCCCCCCCCACCCCAACTCCCAACTTCTTTTTCCTTTTCAATCTCCGTAATCTTAACACTTTAACTCCCACACAGCCAAGACCACGAAGGCTGTGAAGCTATCAAGACATGGTGCAAGCAAGCATGCGTCGTCCTGTCTACTTAATCCTGCCAGCTTACCTCCTGTCCTCCGTCTACTCATCAGTGCAAAGGCGTTGTTCCCCCCCCCCCCANCCTCCCCCGCCGCCCCCCCCCCAAAAAAAATGAGGGGGCCAACTCAAAAATAAAAATCAAGAGTCGCAAATGACATGTTCGCAATATCCCTTACCCCTTCATCTTTCCCCAGAATATGCAAAAAAAAAACACCAATGTGTGTAGGGGACGGGCGGGGGGCGGAGGGGACTGGGGAGGCNCCCCCTCCAATCCAAATTTTCTTGACATTATTTGCATGTCAGTAAACCGTTCCAACATACATACAACAAATGCTTTGTATCACGCGAGGTGAGGTGGGGATTGAGAGCGTCATCTGAAATTCTTGCAAGGAAAGGAAAACATTACAATGAAATGCAAACTTTAACAACATCTGTGTATCCCACTGCCTTGAACTTCATAAGCTCGCCTAAGCTGCATACTCGTTGCAAAAATGACAGTCTGCATAATCCTTGCGTTACTTAACCCATTGAGATTACACGGGAAACGCCCGTAGCAATACGTTACTTTCCGCACCGATTAGGCATATGTAACAAGTCTCTTCTACTCTTGCAAGAAGTTTTACTCACCAATTCAATGTGGACTGGTTCTGCACAGTTCGAATTAAGCATGCCTTATTGTCTGCTTGTTCTATCTCAGTAAGCAAGATCTTGATAAAGGATAGGAGTCGAAAATCTCCGCTTCCGGTGGGATGGGAGAAGGCCACGGGGAACGTAGGACATGAACCCGCGGCTCCGCCCTTCTTCGTCTTGACATGTTTTTCTTTTCATGTGACCCGCAGATCTTCACTGCATCTAAAAATATGCGCACTGTCAAGGACGCCCATTTTTCTTCCCACTCCAACGCCATTGCCATCTCCGTCTCTAGGAAGGGGTTTCCATATTGGGCGTCTTGGGGAATACGTTGGCTTCTCTGAGAAGCAAAAACAGGCAATCCTCATTAAGAACACCTTATGGAGATGGCACGTTTTCATCCGGCTGTGCATTGGCCATATGAGGAAATCTCTGCGCATTGTACTTTGTGTGTTTCACTCCGGCCTTCATCTTGTCTCTTTCAAGTCTTGACATCTGACGTCAAGCTGTGGGTTCGTGGAGACACCTGACCTGACTTGCCCTTAAATACAGATGTCACACTGCCTGGATCTGCCATTTATCTCAGGGGATAAATAGAAAGCGCTGTGCTGCAGCTAAAAAGACCTTTTCACAGCAGCAGAATACCTGTGACCAGTTGAGGAGGTGCTGGGACGTGTGCCTTGGTTTTTAACGGCAGTTTCGGCAGTCCGATTAACCTTCAGGGTTTCTATTGCTCAGGGAACCAGATCAGAAGCTCCACGTTGTCTATAGCAAGATGGGTCGGTACACGCACAAGCTGGTGTTGTTCATCGCCCTCGTGGTTGTGAAATCCCAGGGAGTTCGCTACAACAGTTGCAGTAAGTACCATTCAAAGTTCGTGTTTGAGAGCTTGCGCATTAACTAACGATGGGATCTCTTATCATCGTAAAAATTGTAGTAACTCTGCATATAAAGTTGCCGTCAGCATCAATGCATAAATGTAATTCTTACCATGATTAAAAATCCCATCGTTAATTTCATAAACTTCCCAGCAGCAGAAATAATCACTCTGTGTCATTTTTTTCTCCCTCTGACTTCTTGGTATGCCCATGCTACCAGCTTATATCGGACGTTCTTCTGAATGATAAATCAACTGCATCGGGATTCCTGGCCAAATTTGATCACTCCCTAGAATTAGGATCTCTATGACAGGAATCCATGCAATTGTCACAATTGAGTGTGCTTAATTGCTCTGTTAGTAAATGACTAGATTTATATCCATAGGCTTACTGAATAAGAAGCACATAAAAGTAAAGTCTGTATGCAACAATTCGGGCGGGCTTTATGCCTTCATCAAATGTATCAAACATGAAAAGAAAAAGACACTAATAGTAACAGCCGAGACTGAAGCAAAACTGAAGAACAACTTACTGGACCTAATCTGAAGATAATATTTTTGTCTCCTATTAACTTTTTTTTTTGTTTAAAATCAGGTGACCCCTTGTTCAAGAGGAAACATCAGTTAATGTCCCCGCCTTTTTATTTTTTTTTTATAACGTGAAGGATGTCCTTTTTTTTTCTTGCCTTAACACCACGGCCCTGTGTAATTTCAAATGTGCGCATGCACCATATGATGACATTATTTTCCCGTGTAATAGCCAAGAATTTGTCTTCATTATGTGTACGGTGTCAGCAGCTATGACAGCTAACTGATGACAAGCGTCCAGGAGTACAGAGAATGTTACGATTAAAATATACTGAGATTATCTAATGTCTTTTACACAGATAATACAATATTCCTCTCTCCCTTCCTCGTCCACCCCCTCCCTCAAAAAAAAAGTTGATTTTTTGAAAGTTACGATTAAACGGGCCGCAATTAACCGACGTTGACTGTACGAACGTAATTTTTCTGAGTCATTAATTATCTGTATGTCTAAAAACGTCTCGTGGAAGTGACTCTTGCAATATCTGAGCGTGAAAAGGAGGGCGGGCAAAATGTACTCTTAATTATTGACGTCATTTAAAGGGCTGTAATAATCAATCCCATTGATACATCAAAATGTCTAGCCCAACTTCCCGGACACAAATATAGGTAGAGTAGATGTTTGACTAAAAGCGAGAAATTTGATAATGAATGGAACGAAAAGAAACAAGGTCCGACCGCGACTACGTCATCCCGACTCCCGTGTTCTGGAGCAAGAGCCGGTCAACTGGCAACGTCTAGCTTTGCGTTGCCTGGGTTAAGTAACCAAACGCTGTTGAGAGCTCTCTGGTGCCACTGACTACACCATTAATAAAATGAATAGAATAGATGATTAAACTGGTTAGTGAAGTGAAGGGAAGATAAAATCTCAAGCTGGCTTGCTGCTGGTTAGCAAGGCTTTCCTTTACATAATGGCTGACAGTCAAGGTACACACGCATCGCACAGGCCTACTGCAGCGACAGCTCTTGGCCTAGTTTCAAGAGTCAGTGATGACGTGCACACGGCATTCCGCCTAGCGCATCTGAAGATGTTTCTTCATTAATTTTAGTCTGCAACTGGGAGATGCAGAAAGAGAGAGAGAGAGAGAGAGAAAGAGAGAGAGAGAGAGAGAAAGAGAGAGAGAGACAGAGNGAGAGAGAGAGAGAGAGAGAGAGAGAGAGAGAGAGAGAGAGAGAGAGAGAGAGAGAGGAGGGCGGTGAGGCTGCATTTATTATGATGCTAGTAGTACATTGGATAGAAGAAAATAATTGGTATGTGTTCTCGTGTATGCGTCATCAACCATCAACCAGATACTACCTGTTTCTCGGAATTCATTATTCCTTTCTCCGGGACACGCTGAGTTGTTCAAAATGGCCACAGTAGACGGGATGCATTCACGTCAATATTACCATTCAAGCGTTTTGATTAATAAAATCAGAAGCAGTAATTTGTGGGGGCAGTTATTGTTTGGCGGTATTAGATCTTCAGTTGCAAAACTGCATGTCCAGACGAGTCGGAAAACAGTTGCAGTTACGCGATGGAAACAGTGAGGAAGAGCTCTCTCTCTCTCTCTGTGTGTGTGTGTGTGTGTGTGTGTGTGTGTGTGTGTGTGTGTGTGTGTGTGT
>JAWQUT010000181.1:1116190-1141658 GCA_033807755.1 Ellobium chinense | reverse complement strand
GTGTGTGTGTGTGTGTGTGTGTGTGTGTGTGTGTGTGTGTGTGTGTGTGTGTGTGTGTGTGTGTGTGTGTGTGTGTGTGTGTGTGTGTGTGTCTCACCTACATTGCATTTTATAAAAAATTGGCGCTTATTATTTTGTGACTGAGACTGAAGTGAAAAAGCGGACTGTGATAAAATGGAATAATCTGGTTTGTGCCACGTGAAGATGGGTTTTTAGCAAAAGAGACACGTTTGTGTAGCGTATTCCCTTCCATCTCCTCCATCACCCCACCCCAACCCCCAAATTCCCGGGGAGCTGAAAGCCATACTAGTTCACAGCCACAAAAAGACAGCCAAGTGAGCCCCCTTCCCTCCCATTAAAACAGCATATATATATATATATCCTGTTCCCCCCTCTGTCACACACAAAATGAATTACAGGCATGACCGGCAAGCACCAGCCAAAGTCACGTTGCCAGGTGTGTCTATCTCGTGACCAGGTGAACTCTAAATAAATTGTTCTAGATGCTGGCATTTCGAAAAACAAAACAAGTTTTATTTAGTGCCACCCTGACTAAAATAGCCTAGCGTCATTGAATGCAGTTTATAAAAATAGCCATCCAAGGTCTCAACCGTCATGTACTTTGACTTCCGGGTCTCAACCATCATGCACTTTGAATTCCGATGTGAAAGCTGTATCCGGGACTTGGTTAGTCACGAGATTAAGGTTACTGACCATACAACAAATCATCGGCATGGACTAAGTACAGTAGATGAAGCCTAAATCACGCATTTATGCAGAGTCATTGACAATAGCTTTGTTTTCATGCTTGAAGCAAGACTCCAACAGAAAGCAAGTGGCGGATCTAGGAAATCCCAAAAGGGGTGAGGGGAATAGGAGTGGGATTTGGATGAAGGACCAGCTTCCTCCTCTCTCTTATAAATGAATAGCCTCTTCCTTATCTTCAGACAGACAGACAGACAGACAGACAGACAGACAGAAGACAGACAGACAGACAGACAGACAGACAGACAGACAGACAGACAGACAGACAGACTTCGTCTATCCCATTCATGCTGAAGACTGGAAGGAAGTGGAAAATCAGTACTGCAGCAAAGGAGGCCCCCGAGCTGAAAGAGATCATCGGCTTTATACAAACCAACATAAGGGAATTTGACCATGGTGACATGAGATGGTGGTCCAGAACAAATCCGAAGGAGCGAAAATCAGAGATACAGAGGATGAGAAACGGCCAGAAGACAGCGCAACAGGCCTAGCAAGGACTATGGACAATATGACAGAAAGCACTGCAAAGAAACACTGTCTTGGAATGACCTATGGCACCATTGCGGCTAGGCTTCATTATCAAGTTAGTGAATGACCTCTAACCTGCTAGCCCAAACCTCAAGGAATAGGGAAAGATCACAAATGCTAGTTGTCTACTCTGCAATGGAGAGGATGTGATGCATGTGATATAACTATAAGCTAGCAATGTGGCACTAGCACACGGACGGTACACGAGGCGCTACAGTAGAGCTTTGTGCGTATTAACTGAGGCAGCCGACAAGGCCTGACAAAAAGTAGATACGAGACAGATTCTCAGATTGATAGTCAAGTTTGTCCAGGGTACGTATTCCGTGCTGGGCAATGGGCAGACAACTGGCAGCAAGTCCACCACCAAATCCTCGAGCCCTCTAATGGCAACAATATTGGATGATACGGACGACTGGGAAATGACAGTCGATTTGCCGGGCTGCAGCTGTCAGATGTACCCTGAGGCAATCTGAGCTTCAAAGTAATCACAAGACAGATTGAACTGACCGTGTCATATGAGTACAGGATGGACGAACATTATGCGAACGAACAACCAAGTACAGTGATCTCGTTCTCGAACTAAGAAGAGAACAAATAATGGTTAGAGTAATGACTGCAAAAATGGGCACAATTGTCTGGTAAGCAAATCATTCATTGACCTACTCAAGTTGCTCGGAATACGAGGACAGACGCGTTCATATACTCTGAAGGATCTAACAAAGACTGCGGAAAAGATCTCAGAATGGATATAAAGCAGACGTAGCGAACAGTGGAAACTACACGGTAAGTTTAAATATCCCAAAACTCCAACCTTTACTATGGCTTCACGATGGCAGAGGATAGATATGCAGCAAGGAATTAAGTAACTGGAGGTTGCAGGTTCAACTCCCGCTCGAGCAGAAGGACACTCCGAAGTCTTGACCCAAATTGCCCAGTCCCTTCAGAATGTCAGGACTTCAAAGCAGTGAGGAAAGAATCCGAAACATTTGCTAGACTGGGGTATCTTCCGCTGAAGATCTTCTGTTGTCTCCTCTCCGAGTAGGAGATTTCCTCTCTCTCTCTCCACACACACACACACACACACACACACACACACACACACACACACACACTCTCTCTCTCTCTCTCTCTCACACACACACACACACATACGCACACTCACACACACATACTCACACACACAAAGAAAGAGAGAGAGAGAGAGAGAGAGAGAGAGAGAGAGAGAGAGAGAGAGAGAGAGAAAAGTGCCACTCCAGTGAGAGGGGACCACCGGGCACTCCCATCTCAACTCAGCTGAAAGATCCGCCACTACAAAATGCTCATGCCACATGTCTTGAGCCTTACCAAGTCCGCCATACACAGAGACTCATTCATCAGCTTCATCTTGGTTTGTGCTGGATGCTCGACACCAGCGTCACTAATTTATGTAAATTCATCCACAGGGGGGATGCGCCCATCTTCCTAATTAAACAGTAATTAACAGGTAATACAGAGTCACATGTAGCGTGTAGTTCGTGGTCCGATGCTGAGTGTGAAGAGCACCATACATGCATTAGAGAGATTGTTTTTCATCATGATGGGTGATAATATTAGTCTCCAACAAGGTCAGTGGCCCTCCTCGCGCGTGGAGCAGTGATTGAGACAAGATGAAAGCCGTTCGTGTATATTATATTTTTTATTATCATTTTATATAATCCGATCATTTAAAAGTGCCATGGAGAATCTCTCTGTTGTTGGCTTGTTGTTATCGTCTTGGTGACGAAACTTCCAAAAGAGAAAGAACTTTCAAGAAACTTTAACAGCTGAAGACCAATTACATCTGGATCGGGAAAGTAGGTGCAATTACCAAAAAAAAAAAAAAGGCACCAACAAAAATACCTGCGCAGTAACGATGGGATCTGTTACCATTGTGAGAATTACATTAAAATTAAATTCATCGATACTGAATGCACCCTTAGTGGTGTTCAGCATGTGGAGTTAATGTAATTCTTATCATATTAAGAAATCCCATTGTTAATGCGCAAGCTCTCATCTACCACACTACGTAACATGAAAGAGCGGAAGGATACATCACGACTCTTTAACTACTTTATCCCTTGTTTTTCCACCTACCCTTTTTTAAAAAAAAACTATCGCTAACTATCTTTACTTCCCTCCCACTCATACCTCCACCCCCTCACCGCTGCCTTAAACTCCAGTTGCTTCTCCGGCTGCACTTCGGTCCTCCGGGCTGCATATCCACACCACTTTTTCTTAGATTTCCTTGTAGCGTAAAACTATCTCCTGTGTCTTCGCACCAAAGTCAGGCCAAGTCTAAGCTTTCGCAACCCCCCGAATCTATAGTTCGAAGACTGAGTTAAATGCTTTGATTGACATGACAGATTCCTTGATTGAAGATAAAAGTGGATTTTTTTCTAGGGTAGCAAATATTGTTTGGTTCTTTTAAATACGAATTAATATTAACGGAGAAATTGCTCAGATAGATGCGCAGACACTGGACAACTGATTGTACAAAAAACAGACGGTGGACTTGGGAGCCCCCCTGACCCTTGATTGACCTTGCCCCTCCCTTATCTTCCCCTCACCACGCCCGTCCTCATCGTACCAGTACAACTACCAGAGACATTATGATCTTGACTAGACTGATCATCAATATATCATCCACATTGACGTAAAACGTCGTATTTACAGACCGGGTCAAAATGCAAATTTTGGATGATTTTGTCCAAAACTTCGAGTCGGTTCTGGCGACATATTCAAGTTCACACGCTTAAACAACCAAATTGGTAGCAGTTTTGTGAGGTCACTTCATGCCAATAAAATGGCAGTACAAGATCCCGCTTTTTCGCCCAGTTTGCTTCATATAAAATACAACGTTACACGTGAATACGGATATTACAAAATAGATGACGGTATTTGTTTGCTTGTCAGCTTTGTCATCTGGCATGAAAGACATTTGTCTACAATGATTACTACAGTCGGCTTCGCTTAATCGCAATCCACTTAATGGCGGCTCTCTCTTTATAGCAACAGTTTTCAAACAGCAGAACAGTATATTGTTCACATAAGCTCACAAGATAATGACAGCTACTTTGAATAGCAACTTTCTGGGTGTTCTCAAGCAGTTGCGATTAAGCGAAGTTGACTGTATACAAAGGATCAGTGGTCAGTGCCGTAAGAAAGATATTCTTAGTCGTTGTCTGTTTCAGGAAGAGACAGTAACCTGTGGTTCACCCTACTCTAAATCGGTCCTGTTTTGTGCTCTGTCGGAGAAATATTGCTTATCATCTCATAAATGCATTTATCATTTGATGTGTCTTCTTCGTCGCGAAGACAATGTGTCAGTTTATTATATGCTGATGTTGCGTTTCAAAGGGGGACAGGGGAAGGATAGGCATGCAAGATGACAAAGGCCTACGATGTATTTTGCTATCATCCATGGTGTTAACGTATAACGTCGTATCGTATTTTACCATGAAGCAAATTCGGGGAAAAGCGGGATCTTGTGCAGCCCATTTTTATTGGCACGAAAAGACCAGTGGCCGTATGTATAATTTATACGTTAGTTAACGTATTGCGTTAACCACGGTGAACACTACTAATGTTTTGAGAGTTTCCCGTGGTTACCGCAGTGCGTTGACTAACGTAAGGATTATACATACGGCCACTGATTCCTTACAAATTTGTTATGAACATTTTTCTCACCAGTCCTTTGTTTCGATTATTAAAAGAGAAAGTGCCCTCTGTGTTGCATAATTTCGAACACCCAATAAACCCACGAAGAGTTCAATTATCAGTTTGTTCTAATCCGAAAATGAAACAATTATAGTTATGGGAGCTGTCTATTAACAGTAACAAATTAATTTGTTATTCATATTTTTCAACTGAACTCATCATGTCTCAAATACTGCACTCACGATAACAACATTGAACTGATACGCAACAGACCGACCACTCCTAGTTATTTCCGCGACTTCTTGTACTGTGTGACAAAACACTTCTGAGGGGCTTATTAGACAAAGTAACCGACCTCCCGTGCTAAATACATTTCCCATTTTATAATATGAAGGCACTTCCCAGTTGAAGCCATCATTCCTACAGATAAACACTTGCACAATGAAAATTACATTACGCATCATGACTGACTTGATGAATGACAACAAAAGATGGCTTTATTATTTGTTACTGAATAATAAGGCCACTTTAATTGGACAGTATGTCTTTCATTTAGTGATGAGATAAGATACGTTAAGATCTTGTATAAGATAAGTGCGAGCAGTCGGGAGTGTGTTAGGGTAACTAGTGAACACTAGGCGCACACATGGAAGATACGAACAACATTTAGGCAGTAGGTATTTAAGGATTAAATTGCTGTGAAATTAGCGTCCCTGGTGTGTAGTGGTAGCACATCCAGACTTGCAAGCTGAGAGACCCTGGGTTCGATTCCCGGTAGGGACAGGACATTTTCTAGGTGTATGTTTTTTCGTCATTTTCTCTCAAAATTGATCTCTCACAGTAGCTTGGTAAAATCCCAGGTGACACATTTCCCTAGATAATGTGTAACAACATCCACAAAATTACCAGACTGCACTCACATCCCTCCCCCTTAATGAACAATATAGATAAGAATGGAATATACCTTGGCACCTGGTTACACTAAGTAAGATGCAACTTTATTGTCCACGTAAGGTACATTTGCTTCGTTTCGAGCAAAATACAAAATGCAGTACAAAACAATTTCGACACAATGATGTAATAGCTACTCCGCACACAACACACGTATTCTACACATGCTAAGCGAATATATTACAAGCCACATCCATAAAAAAATTCCAGTTAATTACCATAACTTCAGGAGTCTGTCACTTATATCCCATCGGGACGAGACTCCCAATTCCCTCCCTCCCCTTCCTTCCTATATAGTCAATAACTTTGCTGACATGTAGAGAAAGAAAGAATTCTTCCACAAAATAATGTTTAGTTTTATGAGCTCATACACAAATTTTGATTACTTCATGAAAACCGGTTTAAGATTTTGAAGAAAACAATATGAATATTGGCATTAATTGACCTAAATCGTGGAATACATCCGTTTACCTTAACACAGGCTATGTCTGACCTAAGTTTAATATAGCAACCCAGGTAAAGCTTTGTTACGTCAAACCCAGAATTCATTCTGTCACTGTCAGAATGCGTTGTCTGTCTCCTAACATACATGACCTGAAAATACTGAAATAGATATCATAGCAAAACAAAGGGCGATCCTTCAACAGAAACGACAAGGTACTGTTGCAGTGCAAAACACACGTAACTGTCAAACGTCCATAGCTTTAATTTTATAAAATAATTTTGTCCTTACAGATTTATATTCGTCCTTGGCGATACTCTGAAGTGAGATGGTTACAGTATTCTTGAATATTAGGGAGTTTTGAACAAAAAAAGTGGTAATTTCCAAACTTAATGCAAAGCAGAAATCACAAGAGTTGTTTTTCTCTAAATTTCAGTGTAAGGTGTAAGGGTTTTGCACCCATGGCCAGACGGTGTTTGACAATGTCCTCGCGCTGACCGCGGCCATCTCTTGACTTGTAGCGGTCATTTTGAGTGACTGCTCATAAATATTATGAGAAGATATGGTCCTAGACGATGGTGATAGATATCCTATCTGTCTTTCAAATTTCTTTTTGGACAGCCATTCTGCCTGAAAGACTTGACCATGCTGCGTAATCGTAATCCTCTTAGAAGAACCTTCCACATATAAGCATTCGACATACAATGTTCCTCCATTCTTCGGTTGTCTCTTAGATTGCTTCTACTGACTTTTTGCGTCGATATTAATACAGTGATGTCTGCCTGAGAACCCAGCTGTGAGGAGATGACAAAAAAAGGTTTTTATGCAAAGCAAATTCTTATGGGAGGTGCAATGAACATAGCTGATATTCTCTTCGGTTTAACGTTCTTGCTATTCTTGTACGATCAGTACTAAACCATATCCCAGTTACATTTGGTATTAATCTGTGTAATTGATCTGAACAACCTGTTCTTGTCATATATGATTTCTTAAGAATGTGCAATTTCTTACGACTGGCGAATAAATTTCTTTGCCTTTTCGGTGAGCACTGTTCGTTTCTTGACGGGAGTGCCTTTTCTGTAGCTCAGCACTGTTTACCTAGCGGCGGAGGATAAGGTTCCGTATGAAAAAAAAAAAAAGAAGACTTTGGTGGATTATAAGTACATGTACTCTCAGGGGATTGGGCTAAGAAGCGATATGTTCATGGGCGGAGAGCACTGTGTTGTTTCAATAACCTGAACTAGAAGGGACCCCACACTTTCAGTGTCTCATGCTAAAGGTCTGCAGCTATAATAATGATAATCATATTTCCCCAGCTAAAGATCTGCAGCTATAATAATGATAATCATATTTCCCCAGCTAAAGGTCTGCAGCTATTGGGGCCGTAGCGTAGCAGATTAAAGGCTTAGCGTAGCAGATTAAAACAAGACACCATTGTCATCGTGGAGTGCAGAGACATGCAGGCAAAGCTCTAGCAAAATACATAATTGATTCCGCTTAATCGGAACTCTTTTAACGCAAGAAAAAATTGCAACTGAAAGGAGTTGCATTTATCCGCAGTGATAGTAAAAAAATAATACAACTCTCTGTTGTTTAATAAATGTTGTGATCAAGCGGGAGCTGTTGTTAAATGGAATGCGATTAGACTAAGCGGAGTCGCCCTGTAACAGGTAAATGCAAACTCGCAGATGCAGAAGGACAAGCCGACAAAGCTCTGGCAAAATATTGTTATGCATTCCCTAGGGAACTGTTGAGTTGGGATCGAAGAAATGAATAAAGCTTTACTTAGCAAAAAGACAAAAGGTGATTCTGAATCTACAGTTCCTACAGGGAAGTCCGATGACCCTGTCTGCGGTAGATATCAGCCAGTCTAGCTAATGCATGTTTGGCTATGTGATCAATCATTCAAGTCTGTCATTGTGTCAATTAAAATGCGGGCGTCCTAAGTTCATTTTGAAGATTATTTGACAACTGCGAGGAAGACATTTGGAAGTTTCGCCCAGATGCATTGCATGAAGACAGATACTGTTATCCAGTTTCTAAAAGAATAACTCACAGAAAAAAAAATACAAATTGCATAGGTACCCGGACTGTTTGTTTCCCTCACCTCATTTTGTAAAGTTGATTTGTGGGCACTCACTCACTCACTCACTCACTCACTCACTCATCTCCAGATAACAACCTCGCAGATGACATATTTACGATGAACTGGCTGAATATCCACCCGACGCCCATCCAAGTGCCAGGTGAACTTTCCGTCTCCGGCTCCTTTACCATTAATCAGCCAATCACAGGCAGCTTAGAGCTTGACGTCACAATTAGCAGGTCGTTCGGTCCAATGTGGATTGACCTTCCTTGTGTGTCAACATCCTGGGGTCAGCTGGGATCCTGGTAAGTTATTATATCATTGGATACTTAGGTTTCTACGTCCATAATTTCGAGCTGGTGGGTAAATCTTGATTATATTATAGAAGAAAATAAGGGAATCGAAGCCAGAGCATTACAACAAGTAGCCTGCAATGAGTTATCGAGTTCACCAAGTTCGATGTCGAGAGGTGATGACGTAGTATATCAGTAAAATAAGTGAAATATAATAGTGTAAATTCCTCTTACAAAGCTAGGCTAGGTTTCTCAAGTCTTCTTCGAGTATAAAATGGCGTTATTTTGGGACTGAAAGTCTCAGACAGCCAATGAGCTGAGTCAAGAGATTTGTGGGCGGAGCTTAGACGTGGAGTCAGCGTTTCTGTAGAGTTAGACTTCAAAATTGGGATCAATAAGATTGCCAAATTGTCTATTTCGGGGCCAAATACCAGACTATCATAACATTTCTACATACATTAGGACAGTGAGCAGTAAATGTCTTGAGATGCGTTTCTGCTTCTTTTATATTTGCCTTGTTAGTCTCAGACAGCCAGTGAGCTTCTTTTTGGCTTTTTGGCTCCACCCGATTTTAGGACAAAGTTGACTTTCCAATACAAAAAGTGCTTCCATTAAGTAACTTTCCAGATATGGTTTGGCTTTTTTTTTTTTGGCTCTTTCTCATATGCGATTTGACTCTGCTAAAAAAAAAAAAAGTCTGGCAACCTTGATCGGAAGCTCACACAATGGCGGCATTTATCTGTGGTTTTAAATTTGCCGTTGGCAAATGTTACATGCATAAAAATGACGCCACGGAAGACGTAGCCCAGAGCAATACAATGGCCGTATGCATAATCCAAACATTAATTCACGTATTGCGTTAACTATAATGAACACCACTAATGTTTTGGGAGCTTCCTGTGGTTACCGCAATGCGTTCACTAACGTAAGGATTATGCATACGGTCATAGGTAGCCTGCATTGAGTCATGGAGTTACGAAGTTCGATGTCTTGAAGCGCTGACGTAGTATAACAGTGAAATAAATAAATGTAAATTCCTATTATTGTGCTAGACGACTATATAGCACTTATTACTTATGATGTCACTGTGCATGCGCACTGCCAGTTCATGAGCCAAGGGTATACCACCTGGGCCATATGACTGAAAGGCACATACTATGCAACTCTATATAATAATATAGTGCATGTGTGCCTGTTTGTCATAAGATGGCAGATGGAGGTAGTGCAAATAAATAGAAAAATGAAGCTTTATCGGCGGTTTGCCTAGATTGTTTCCTACCGCCATTTGAATCCCTGGCTCTGTGTTTCACAGTGATCGTAGTTATTTAAGAAAGTTTGTTCAACTATCTTAGTTTAGATCTCTGTTTCGCGTGAACATGAAAGACGGACAGGTTAAAGTGCTGCAAAACCGTATTGTATCGTCTCTGACCCTTTGTTGCCAGAAAAGCATTTCAGAGGGTCATGTATAAGCGCCAACACATTTAATGTGTTGAGTAAAGACATGAAATCACAGTCCATAGGGTCTGCTACGTTAAAAGCGTAATCTTATGCAAAGCTGTGAATGACTATTACGTATTACAGCGATGGCTCTATGTAACGGCGCAGACAATAAATTTGTTATAGGCATAAAACGCAAGAATGCACATCTGGCTACTGTGTCACGTGCTGGTTATCAAGGACCACAGATATACTGCTAAAAAGCTAGGACAAAGGAGTTATTTTCCCTCCTGACATCCGTGTTTATCGTCTAATGAACGGACTTTATGTACTATTTCCAGATATGCCCCACTAATAAGTGAGGAAGTCAAATGTCGATGTTTGATAGAATAGGTAGTGCGCGAGGCGTCAAGCAAAGAAGCCAAAAAGAAGAAAAAAAGTGTGGTCATGAAAGCACAATAGTCAGAATGCGCATGAAACTGCATATGTCTGCAGAGTGCAGGGAGGTTCTTGCAAGTATAGACAAGGTGAGCATTCCAGTAAAACTGTACATCCATCCCCACCAGTTACGACATAGATGTCAGCAAAATTTGACCGAGATACTAACAGTGCATAAGGTCTTTTGTTTTTATCTAGACTACATGAAAAATGTTGTGTGTGGTTTTTTTTTTCAGCACCTACAGAGATGTATGTGCTCTCTTGGCACGAGTGAATGGGAGCTGCCCTGGACTGTTCAGAAACAACAGCATCCCATGTACCTGCCCCATGCCCGCAGGGACGTACACCATCCCCCAGACTTCCATATCTCTACGTCCCAACATTCTGGGATTTAACTTACCAACAGTCGCTGTAAGTCTTCATTACTGTCTTTTTTTCCTCTTTCCTTTTTTGTTCCTTCATTTCTTTCTTTCTTTCTTTCTTTCTTTCTTTCTTTCTTTCTTTCTTTCTTTCTTTTTTTCTCTCTCCCCCACTCGTATTAAAATGGAAAAATGAAACTCACGGGCCCAGCGGGCAACTTTGCCAAATATTGTATCAAAAATTATATAGAGGGTATGTGAGTATAATTGCATTAAAATAAACAGGAAACTCCCTTACTCAGAGAGCGAGGCAACAGAAGACCTTCAGTGAAAGATACCCCCGTCTAACAAGTGTTTCAGTCCTCTGACTTCCTGACACTCTAAAGGGGCTGGGCCACACTTGGGTCATGACTTCGAAGTGTCCTTCTGTTTATTTTTTTTCCTCCTCGGGAAGGATTTGAACCCGCAACCTCCAGTTCTTAAATTCCTTGCTTCATATCATCTCTGCCACCATGAAGTTGCATTAGTTAGTTATACAGTATCTGCATCCACTAACATGCTTCAGTCATGATTAGACATTGTTTAAATGTAATGAGATCCTTATAAATGTTACAAGTTGTCCTACATTTCGAAATAAAAAGTGCCCTTATTTACAAAATTGCGAAATTTTGGGTCGTGACTTCCGGAAGACGCTGCTTCACAAGAGAAGCCATATTAGCAGACACTGTGTAATGCTTCAATTTTACATATATAATATATGCTATATTAGTCTATATCATTATAATTATTGCACATTTTCAGTGACATTGGTCAGAAACAACCTTTTCGAATGTCTTTTTTCAGTACTGAACACAAATATTAGTAATCTGGAAATGAATATTTTACAGCAATTTGTTTTCTTGTCAAATCTATCAGAGCAGCAACAGTTATTTACTGGCCTCTTAAGCCCGTAAGAGAAAGTGGGGTGAACTGTGCCGTCAGAGAATAGGACCATCTTGCTCAAACTGATATGGAGGCTTGCGGTTTGTTTTTTTCTCCTGTGGCCGTATGGATAATCTTTGCGTTAATTATAAATATACAAGACTAACACCCCATTTTACAAATGGGCAGGCAGGCAACGCACCAGCGGCGAAAGAATACCTAGCGCACAGAAAGGCATCATAGATGAATGCATTAGACTCCGTGAAAAAGTTGGACGATTGGCGAATCGGGCGAATTGAAAAGATCTATCGGAGACTGTATTTCGTTGCTATACACGTCCTTTTTTTATTTTAAAGGGTAAAAAAAAAATAATGAGGACTGATGTGTATAGTTACTTTTTGTGTATTTTTTCTACGAATTTAGATGAAAACCGCATGTTTTTACGTTACGTAGTTCTCAAGAAATCTGTGACACAAATTTGGCTGAAGCGTTTTATTAATATAGATTAACACTAGTAATGTTTGGGGAGTTTTCCCACTGTTACCACAGTGCTTTAACCAACGTAGGGATTATGTACACGCCCACTGAGGCAGTAGCTCGATTCAGGGTAGGGTGTACGTAAACCAACTTCTTCATTTAGTCTCAGTGACTAATTCTCGAAACAGGTTTAGGCTGATCACAAAATAAGAAAAAAAGATATTGGATCCGAAATGTCATTATCATCGTTGTTGTTTTGCTGTTGTCTTTTTCAAAAATATTGTTTAGCGTGTCTTTTGTTTGTTTGCAGGGTGAATACCAAGTGAGCTTGAGGCTGACAGACAAAACCACTATGAAGTTACTGGCATGCTACGACGTCGATGTGACCATTGCTGACCCGCCATCCTCCAAACCTATTCGCGGTTTTGGACGCTTTTTGGCAAATCTCTTTGGCTAACAATCTGGTGACGGACCAGGCGTGGCCTGATATCAAACAACAATTGCCAGATGTTTTCTTAAAGTACGCGTATTATGGTCATTGTTGTGCGTTTGTCTAATAAAAGTGGTCATGTTAAACAAAAAAAAAATGATAAGAAATTGTTTCTTCTTGTGTGTACAAAATGCTGTCTTAATGTAGATCATATGAATTTATTTCACTACCGATTTCGCTTAGTTTGCTGTGCAAGTCACAGATTTATTGTAGATTGTCCGTTTTTGGTCAGCAGCGGTGTACCTCCTGTCTCCAAATTTACGGAAAATGGATTTTCTAACATCTGAATGACCTGCTCTATTATTAAAATTGGCCGCTTTGCCCATAACACTACTACAGTCTGTCCAACAATACACAGTTGTGTAACGTATTACATATCTCCGTTTGCCCTGATCAGTCCTGGCCAAATTTTGTACAGTCTCCTTTTTCTATTGTCCCAACAGTAAAATAATAGTTATTCACTTGTGGAAAAAAAAACAAATTAAAAAGTTCCATTCTTAACCATATTAAAAAACAAACAAACAAACACACGCACACATACACGCACGCACGCACACAAACAAACACACACAGAAAGAGAAAACACGATATTTTACCAGTTTCTTCTGCAATATAGTCTAGGTCACATACATGGCGTAACAGCCATCGTCATGCATGCTTGAGACCCCAGACTAATTGTTAATGCACGTATCAGCCCGGCCAGATAGCATAGTCAGCATATCTTTAACGACACAGAGAAACCACATGTTGTGATAGGCGACATGATAAAGCAAAAAAAAACCCAAAACGCTTAAATAATGCATGATGCCATATGATGATGTTGTTGCATTTAATTCTGAATTTAAGGACGTGATTAAGAAATAATTACAAGCTAAGCCCATTGCAGTGCATAGCAGCAAGGAGTGGTCACGAAGTGATTAGTGAGTGTAAGTCCCACGACTCGCTGTGCTACACAAGCATAAGAGCTAAAACACGGAACATTGACATTAAAATCAAGAGACTGTTTTTCAGTTGGCCATCTCCAACCAAGCTCACTTCCGGTGTAAGCAAAATGTAAATGTAAACAGTAATGTGACTGCATCATCAAATCTCTCATCCGAAAGTAAAAAAATGCATTAGCTAAGAAACCTCACAACCAATCACATTCCTCTGACAATGGGAAAGTAAGAAGCGCAAGTAAAGATTGTTGGAATTGTGGCTTGCGATGCCCGGATGACGGTGCATGCAAAACAATTGAGAGTGGTCTATTTAGAGCTGAACTCTCGCATCGTTAGCTATGTTCGCGGCCTTATGAGAGAACTTTCATTTTCAAGACCTGATCTCTTGACGACCGTTACGGCAACTACACTAAAAATTAACCACTAAGAAATACCATATACACATGCCTATAAAAGGATCCTGGACAGTTATCCGAAACGAGGAGGCTGCAATTTTTAAGTATCCGCCCAGTAAGCAGTCAGCTCTTCAGGAATCGATTGGCTAGCCTGAAAGTTTCGGCTCTGCTGAAAATGTATCTCTTCTACATTCAGAAAGACTGGGGTGAAGTGGGAGGAATGGGCCTTTGGAAGTGTGATGTTAAATGATAAAAAATGTACCTCGAGCCATGGTTAAAATTATCGCATCTCAAGTGGTCACTTAAATTCTTGTGCGAGCAAGAATCAGTCAGATTTATTCCAAAGGAAGACATTAAATCTAACAAAATTTTAGTTTAATAGTACCATAAAGTGTAACAATCTCGATTATATCGGGTAGAAACAAAAGTACTTAGATATACTTTCAAAATGTTATCACAATTTTTTTTTTTAAATTTTCTTTCTGCCGTGTTGAAGGTTGCAACAATTAGAGTATATATTATACCGGTTCGTTAATGTGCTTAAAAGTTGTCCCAGTTTTTCTTTGACTAATCATTGGCCCTTGATTTTTTTTTTTTNGGGGGGG
This sequence comes from Ellobium chinense, assembly GCA_033807755.1. NCBI lineage: Eukaryota > Metazoa > Mollusca > Gastropoda > Ellobiida > Ellobiidae > Ellobium > Ellobium chinense. Next base: position 1,126,858 of record JAWQUT010000181.1, on the reverse strand, counting down.
GGGGGGGGGGGAGGGAGTGGAAGGGATACCCGGTGTACTGAACACCAATAAAAAGTGTCCACTTCATTGTATAGTAAGTATAAAGGCGTCTAGAAGTAAGACCTCTGTCTTGAATTGGTGCCAATAACTGGTCCCTGACGGCTTTCCTTGTCTCACATGGACACGCGAGGCACCTATGATAGAAATAGACCTTATCCGGAAATATGATTGCGGGATGTAACTTTGGACAATAAGAATTATGCTCCCTGATTTGCTCACAAAGCGAGGAAAGCGTGTAGTAGTATGGGGTATCCAGCGCATAAGCTAGACTGGCGAACTTGACACGCGGATCGATTTATCCGGCTTTACACGCCAATTACTCATGACCAATCGGCCCATCCCCATAAATTTAGCATCAGGGGGAAGGTCAACCTCTCTTCGTCAGTTTCAAATCAGTAACATCTCAATGCCTAAAACACAGTAAAGTTCGACGCATAAAAAAATACATTTTATCCATTGTCTGTTCCACTGATGACACTTGTCCTCCCAGGTCGCTATCTTTAGGCATTAAAAAAATTTGCCTTGAATGTGTTAAGGAAATTGTTTATGGTGCGATGTGTACAAATTTAAAATCCTTGATACCCTTCTAGCTGATACCCCAGTTTGAAGATCCCAACTGTCTTCTCACTCTTTACTCGAGGCATAATTTATTACTTTAAGGTCGCATTAAACTTGTCAAACAACACTGAAATTCGCAGACACAAATCCTTAATGTTCCTGACTACGTTTTATCGTGTATTTTTAATTAATACCGTTAAATGACCAGTCACGTGCAAAAATCATGCCTTTATCACTCAAACAACAGCAACAACTATGTTACCTTGATGAATAAAAGTCACTGAGTCGCTACGTACTAAGTAATACCTAAGATTAACAACAGTTACAAATTTTTCTTACCTTGGGTTAATTAACGCAAATTGTGGTAATCACGGGAAACCCCCAAAAACAGTAACAATGGTGTTCGTCTGACTCAAGCAATGCGTTCATTAACGCAAAGATTATGCATACTACCACAGGCCCCATGTTCCTGAGTAGTGTAGTAAATCTGTGCTTTCATGCCAGGAATCAATTCTACTTTTATCAATAACCACTAAAGCTACTTTCATTAAATGTATGTCACTTAAGCATCTACCTAGGACAGTTCATTTGCAAAATCATATTTGACAAACAGTTGCTTCATCATAAAGTTGTTATCATTTAATGTTATGCAATAGTGCCTCTCAGCACCTTTGAGTCATATTTTCTAGTTACACCTTTTCTGATGACTTGGGATGAGATGTACAATTGATGTATCTGGCTTTGCCCTACACTTTGATGTATGACATAATATTTCACTTGCACAGCTATCCTGCCAGCCTCCGTTAACCTTCCAGTTCGTTGTCCATTTTTGCCTCATCGGTGCCAAAGTAGCGCATAGAAATGCAGGGCTAGAAGCCTCTGATGTAGTAGCTTTGTTATATTTCACACCCATTTCCCCCTCGGGAGTCTAGTCTGGTTTAAGTCTGAGTCTGAGTCTACGCCTGAGCGCAGTCAAGCCCACATCTTGCTCATGCGAGGCTCTTCATGCATTCTCCCCACGAGGCTGGCTGGTAGTCTGGAAACGGTGACTGATGTCAATATGTCCTATCTGCACTATATGTGAATAAACTTTGATGTCGTCCACTCTACATGGCTGTCTTACTGACATCTGTGCGCAACTGCTGCTGCCGGTTGAGGCTCGAGTTCGGCTAAAAGCCCATAGCCGAGCTGGTCTCCCCGCGCTTCATCCTCATCTTCATCATCATCATCTTCATCTTCATCATCATCATCTTCCTCATCATCATCATTGGTTATGAATAATATATTAAAAGTATATTGATGAACTGTTTACCAGTCGATATTAAACAAAATTTAATAGTTACAACCTAATATGGGGTAAATATTTCACAAATAAATATCACTGTCTAGTAAGAATATCCAACAGTAAAAGCCAAATTTTCGGTCGCTATACCTTCCTCAGGGCGAGTAAATAATATAATGACTAAAAATGTAACATGTAGCTAAAAGAAAAGAAAGAGCCAACACAGTCTAGCAAGCGTACTCTCATTCGCACACAAGCTCACGCATAAATAAGTGCATACAAATACATGCTCACAGTCAGACCAACTGAAAGACATGCATGGGTCATGTAAAGCTACTTTAACTAAGGGGGAGGGGGAGAATGCGGCCCCGGGAAGGCACGAAATAAAATACAGAGAGCGGCATGAAAAGGGAGAGTAGGAAGGGTGGGGGTGGGATAGTCCCAAGACTGAAAAAAAAGACGATGATGAGTAATGGTGACGTAGGGAGGGCAGGAGCGGCGTAGGGGTAGGATGTACAACGACAATGGAATTAAGTGTGGAGTTTAAGAGTTTTAAGATACGGTTCTCCAACACTGAGACCACCGTTGATGGAATGGCATTTAAGCTGCCAGATTCAGGCAGATTCACGCTTGTCCATGTTTTCTTGGGTGGGGTTGTGGACTAATTCTATGCTTGTAAGCTGCATATCATCATCATCATCATTATGATCATCAACATCAACATCAACATCAACATCAACATCAACATCAACATCAACAGACTACAACGACCATTTCCTACATTTACTATACAGTAATCAACAAGGAAATGTTAGAGACTTTGATAAAGTACACCAGGATCTCAGTTCAGGCAGCACCGTAAGATATCACTGATACAATTATGCAGCGAGACCAATACATTGGTTCCGTGACCGCTCTCATTTATCATTTATGCATGTTCGGTCATGCGGGCAATGCAAATCACAGCTCCACCAACTATTACTTTACGTCTACGTCTCCTACTTGTCCACTGTCAGAGGAATAGAGTTGGCTGACGCGATCAGTTACATTGGCATTTACTTGTTGTCTAAGGCATCTTTAGCTATCGGAACGGAGTTTTGTTGACATATTCACACTTCTGTTCACATTTACACTTTTTAAACCGGAAGTGAGCTTTGCTGGTATAGATTATCTGAGAATGTATTACACTGCAGGTGCATAGCCAACTTTGTAGATAAGAAAGGTTGCAATCAACTTTGGAGATTTTTTTTACTTTAGGCACACGAAAATCCGATAACATTTAAGACTACCTTTGATTTAAGTTTGCAAACTCGGGCACTCTCGTTGAAACTAATAGATTACGAAAAAAAACAAACAACAAAACAAATCACCAAATTGATAATAAGATTAAGTCCATAATATATAAACATGGGAGGAGAGCAATTTGATATTTCTGAGACAGACACTATTATTACGCGTGTACAGTATTTGGCTGAGAAGTTCCCGGATCGAGAACTATTCGTGTTTTATAATGGAACAAATCGAGAAGTCTACACCTCCAGGCAGTTGTTTGAACTGGCTGGAAAATTCGCCAACAGGCTGAGACATCGATATGGTTTCAAGCCCAATGACGTCATCGCCAACACTCTGCCAAATTCCCCTGAAAGGCTCATCACATCTCTTGGAACAACGCTAGCTGAATGTGTGGATATGAATGGGCAGGTAAAGTTCAAAGACACTGGGTAATAAGATATGCTCGAATAGTACATATCATTCAAGCATTAAGATCTAGCCTATAGCTGGAAAATTCCAGAGCTCGACTTCGACAAAACAGCTCCCTAGTTGTAAACTTTATAAAGGTCCAGAAGCAATGCAAAAGTCAAAGTATATACATTGCTGATCAGTGCCATAACATGTAAGCTAAGTATGTTTGTCTCACCTACAAAGGTCACACTAATGAGCATGATTTTTTTTCCGTTTGGAAATTAAAAAAAAAAATGTTCCACAACGCTGTCATATAATAGCTAAATCCCAGAAGCTATCATCTTAACATAAGCGCTATCTCCATCGTAACTCTACCCCTAACTAACCTCATTCCAAACCATAATCAGCTACACTGAATCCCAGTTTTAAAAACATAAATAACACTAATTCCTATTTTCTTTTCAAAGCCTACAACGCTTTCTATCCCTGTCCCCCCTCCACCCCCCCCCCNAAAAAAAAAAAAAAACCAACAACAACAACAACAACAAAACGTGATTGTGATGTTTCCTTTACAGAATGAGTGTAGATTGAATACTGGGCATGATGACTCATTTTTCCATTAAAATAGTATGAGAAAAAGTTTTGGTTGACTCATTTTTCCATTAAAATAGTATTAGAAAAAGTTTTGGAGTGTGTCAGGCACATTGTTTGCCTAGTTGGGCGAAATATGTCGTCGCTCCAGTTTACAAATAGAGTTGAGTGTCTGTTTCATATTATAATTATGGCAGGCGTAAGAGCAGAGTAAATAATAATGATAATGATGACTATAGTGTTGTTGATGGTGATGATCATCATAAAAATAATAATAAGTCCAAAAACAGGTGAAAACTTCTTCATGTCCTTATATGATAAAGTTTCATATTTTATCAGACATAGCCGTCTACATTACAACCTGACTCCTAGATCCTGTGTCACTTTTTTTTTTTTAAACAAACGTTTTCTCCAGATTCTTCTAGCCGACGGAGACGATTTCTTTCAATCAGCCAGAAAGAGCAGATGTAAAGGTGTCATATTGTGCCCAGATGAAACGTCGTCTGCGTGGAAACTTGTGAAGTCATGTGTCGAAGGTGACACTTCAGCTGACACTGTCAGACTATCATGTGACAGAGCACCAGAGATGACGTCTGCTGTACTTGTGTCCAGACGCCCAGGGCTGTACGTAGATCTGTTAGTTATGACGTCTACAATTTCAGCCTGTCTTCATGTGCAAGAGTATTATACAGTAGTACATAACAAATACGAATTACAGCATACCAGCCCATATTTAAAAGCTTACGTTCTAAGAATTGGGATCTCTTACCATCGTAAGAATTACATTAATGCGTCGGTATTGAATGCATCCTTAGCAGCGTGTCCCATTGTTGACAGGCAAAAGTTCTCCAATGTTAAGCATTTGAGGCGTTAAGACTTTGCGAGTAAAATTTGGTGTGGATAATGCGAGTAATTATTATAGACCTAGATCTAGGAACAAAATACAGTGTATTACAAGTAGGCTATGTTTTTTTAAATTTTTTAGTCACAATTCGTGATACTTATGGAAGTGAGATTCTTCCTGTTACCACCATGTAAATATGAAAACTTATTATTTGAAATAACCGCGTTATGCTAACACAAACACGTTATTTTCTTTGAATCACCTCCGAACTGCATCATGCGAAATCTCGTGGTAAGACGAACTTTGGGTGTGCAAGAGTTTCCTGGTGTGAGTGAAAATAACAACGTATGACCCCGGAATGAAGAAGACGTTATCATTTTCTAATTTCAAATCGTGGCGATATTAATCAGGAGATATTATCTTAGCATTATACTCATGATTACACCGTTCGCCTAGGTTAAAAATTCATCCAGTTTTCCCGTCAATCTGCCCTAAGAACATCTTTAAAGACCGTCTCCAAACTCACAGACTTCTAACGCTAATTAACAAAAATGGGGCAATTATGTTCATCCTTCAGAGATATCGACAAATCATTCCTCCGACTTGCATAGAACAAAAGATTCTTCCTTCTGAGGTGCTTCCAACTGAGACAGTGCCCTACGTCCTCTTACTGGTCAAGTAAAGAACTTATTTTTCACCACTCGTATGCATCATGAATCCCCAATTTAAAAAAAAAAATTGAATATTGGAGCACCACTAAAACACGTATATTTGTTATCATTCTTCCCAGTAAACCAGTTTTAGCCAGTAAGTTGAGAAAACGAAAGCAATTTCTGCTAGAGCATACCCAATCAGAAGGCATCAACTGACCTACATTTGAACAGGTGTCACCCCCCCCCCCCCNCCCCCCCACAACAAGCTAACATCTTACTTCCACTTAAATTCTTAAACTGCATAATATTGTACTCATTTTGACGCAGCCGCATGCTTGCACTCACATTTGCCAACTTCCTTCAAATATTTGGACTCAGCGAGCCCACTATACTCTTTTCGCCAGCCATAGAAATCCTCTCCTCGAAGATCTTAGGACGAGCGATGAAGACATATTTGCTGGAAAAGATGTGACCCCGGATGACATTGCCGTGGTTTTCACCACCTCGGGTACTACCGGATACTCCAAGCTCATTCCACGAACTCACGCTGAAATGATGGCAATATGGAATGCTGTTCAGAGAGAAATGATGAACCTCAAGGGGCTCTACAACGACAGGCCACTAGGTGAGTTAGTTGAGAGCGTGCGCATTAACGATGGGATCTCATGCTATCGGAAGGGAACTGCCCAGACATGCAGCTAACCACCCAGTTCATGGCCCATAACGGTCTGCTAGCATGACCAGGGAATGCTGAAGAAGAATAGGATACCATCTAAAGATCACACTGGTGCATTGGTGCTGAATACATCCTTAGTTGCGTTCAACTTGCAGAGTTAATGTAATTCTTACGATGATAAAAGATCCCACTATTAATGCGCAAGCTCTCAATCCATTCAATAGTTTGAAACATTCAAGGCCAAAAACCTCCGGGCAAGAAGTTTTACTCAGCTAGAGCAGCTTGGCCGAATAGCTACGACGTTGGACTCAAGATCTAAAGGTCGTGGGATCGATTCCCACTATGGTTATGTTGCAAATCTCTTAGAAAAACATTTTATTTGCACTATGGTTATGTTGCAAATCTCTTAGAAAAACATTTTATTTGCACTTTTATCAGTCCGGTCGTCTATACATGGATATTGACCTATATATACTGCGGGAAAAAAGAAAGTGTGTATGGTTTTCAACCTGGATTATAAAAAGACGAAGTACACAAGGTAGTAGTGTTATATATTTTCTGAAACGGCATTTTATTGTGATCATTGTGGTACAAATAGAAATTTAATTTACACTGATTTACATCACGAAAATCACTGTAGGGCGCAGCACCCCTAAATTGAAAACTCACAGAGTCAGTACTTTGTGTGTCCTCCTCGGGCTCCGATGACAGCCTGGCACCGTCGTCTCATTGATCCAATCAGCCGTTGAATGAATGCTTGTGGAATGTTATCCCAGATGTTTTGAAGATCTCTTCCCAGTTTATTCAGGTTTTGTGGCTGGTTTGGTTGCCTCCTTAGTCGCCTGTCCAGTTCGTCCCACAAATGTTCGATTGGGGACAAATCCGGAGATACTGCAGGCCAATCCAGTTTTCGAACATTGTTGAACCAAACCAGCCACAAAACCTGAATGAACTGGGAGGAGATCTTCAAAACATCTGGGATAACATTCCACAAGCATTCATTCAACGGCTGATTGGATCAATGAGACGACGGTGCCAGGCTGTCATCGGAGCCCGACTGACACTGTGAGTTTTTAATTTAGGGATGTTGCGCCCTGCTGTGATTTTCGTGATGTAAATCAGTGTAAATGAAATTTCTATTTGTACCACAATGATCACAATAAAATGCCGTTTCAGAAAATATATAACACTACTACCTTGTGTACTTCGTCTTTTTATAATCCAGGTTGAAAACCATACACACTTTCTTTTTTCCATCAGTATATAAACACTGAAAAATATCAGAATACTAGTGATCAGCGCCTGTAAATGGCAACAGCATTGTATGCTTTTCCCAGAAGCCCTGTATAATTTTATAACATTGCAGCCTCTGCAGTCCAGACTTGCCAAGATAATATTATGAGAGACCAAACTCCGTGCAGCAGTGTGGCCGAACAGTTAAAGACTTTGGACACAAGACCTAAAGGTCGTGGGCTCGATTCCCGACCACGACCATGTTGTAAGCGCCTTGGGAAAGCATTTCATTCACATTTTCCTCAGCCCACCCTTCTGTAAAATGGGTACCTAACTATAGGCAATTGAAGATATTGTCAGAATGCTAGTGATCAGCGCCTGTAAACGACAGCAGCGCTGTATGCTCCCAAGGGAGCTAAGAAAATCATCGAGTGATCAGGCTTGCTGGGGCAATCATAATGTGAAGTCGCGTGAACGAGCATTAGCCTGGATACAAGACTTATGAACCGCATTATTGTTATTACTATAAAACTCCTCGACATGGCTGATAATAATAAGTTTGCAATAAGAAGGGCAAATTCTGCCACTTAGTGTGTTCATCAGCTAGTATGGCAGTGTGGTGAAAATCTTGTTCTAACTTCGTTGCTCGTGCGCGCATAATTTCGTAGTCTCAATAACTTTTTTTTGAAAGGTATTTTATGAATGTCAGGCTGGTTTGGAGGTTATCCTATGGCTACCTACCTTAATGGTGAGAAGCGTGTCTTGTTGGATTTCTTTGACATGCACGGTTTGAGGGGAGGCGCTGACATGTGGTATGCGATACACAGTGAGAAGTGCAAGCTAGCCATCATTCTTCCCCTTGACCTTGAAAGCATCGTCAGACATGTGACCAGCATGGGCGGGGCCAACTTCAAGCTGGAGACACTGATCTGTGGAGGACAGCCAATAACAAAGGTCAGTTACTGGAGATCAGCCTCACTTCCCTATCGCTTCGAAATTAGGTCCGTAGGCATATTTCTCTCCTGCAGTCTTTCAGAGGGGACAGTTCTGAACGAAATGGTCTAATGTTCAGGATAGCTCCACGAAGACACAACATTAAAAAAATGGCAAATTTTGATACATAGTATCTATACGATTTCGTTACTATGATGTAATAAAACGTTTACAATAAATTTTCTTAAGCCACTTGATAACTGAATCCATTGTACATGTAAATAGACCGGAAGCTATTGTAGTTGTAATAACTTTCGATGCAATCATTCCACATCGTTAACATCATTACTGGTGAAAGGAATGTAACGAGCATTATCGCCATCATCATCATCATTATCATCATCATCATCATCATCATCATCATCATCACCTGAAACAAAGTTTAAAAAAAAAAAAAAAGATTCTATCCAAACCAGCTAAGTTAAGAATTAAGAAAGTTTACTTGAATATTTAAAATACTCTGACCACAATGATGCTATAAATTAAATGCGAATTTTTGGGTATATAAAAAAATGATCCTTCATCAAGTTAAACACATACTTAATCATCATCCTCATCATCGTCGTCATAGCATCAACATCCTCATCACCATCATCATCATCATCATCATCATCATCATCATCGTCGTCGTCATCATGATTTAAAACTGAGAAAACTAAAAGCTCAACCTTAATTCAAGGAATTTATCAAAAATCTAGTAAAGAATTAAAACCGAAATTTACATCTAAACATTTCGGCTCTAAGGCCTTTATCAATAGAATGAAACAAGAGTTATAACTTTCGCAATAAAAGCAACCACATTAAGAAGAAAAAGAAAAGACAATCATGGAAGAGTGAGTTAAAAGTCAGTTATGATCGATTACGTGAGACGGTCTTAAAATAGCATCGTCGTCATCATCATCATCATCATCATCATCATCATCATCATCATCATCATCATCATCATCATCGTCGTCGTCGTCATAGCATCAACATCATCACCACCACCATCATCATCATCATCATCATCATCATTATCATCATTATCATTCCACAATAGTAAACAAACGAGGTGATACCTCTTAACTCTTGTGTTTTTCTTGCTTGTGAAGTCCCAGAGAAAAGATGGATTTCTCATCGCCGAGCAACTTTTAGTGGGTTATGGCTCGACAGAAAGTGGACTGATCACCCAAGGAACAATAAAAGGTACCGCCACTATCACCACTACCACCACCATTACTGCTACTTGTCGCACCATCTCCAGTGACTACATTCACGTACGACCATCATCATTATCATCACAGTCATCATTACCATCACAGAGACTACCACAATCATCGCCGCCACCACCACAGACGCCACAAAGGACTACGACGCCATCCCCACAACCACCCCGACTCCCGCCAATAGGATTTCCATCGCCGCCGTTGCCGTCATCATCACCACACCATTAGCACCATCCTCACTATCATCATATTCACAGCGGCGGCAATCACCACTGACACTAATACCATCCCAAAGTCAAAATCCCCAGTTACACATATCACCACTACCACCATTCACTATCGCTAGCACCATCACCGTCTCGACTACCACTGCTATCATCACTACCACCAACTTACCCCTATCGCTATATCCACAATGATGACCAAACTACAGCAGTAATCGTACCACCACCACCACCGACACTAACACTATCCCAACGGTCAAAATCCCCAATATCTAGCACCATCACCACGACCACCATCGCTATCATCACCACCACCAACAACCTTGGCTATTCCCACTACGACAATCACAACCACCAGCACCAGCACCACCACCACTATTACCACCTCTGGTCCAATACAGATCCAGACGCTGAAGTGGAAGATTACTACTGTGGTGCTGCGCCTGAGGATGTTTCTGTGAAGATTCTTGATGAGGAAGGCCAAGAATGCAGACCAAGACAAGTTGGCTCCGTCTTTGTGAAAGGTTAGAGCCCTAAACACAGTGAATGAGTTTGTCTGGGTAAAAAGGTCTGCCCTCTCCTTCCTTCACTTACCTAACTCACTAACTCAATTTCTTCATTCTTTATCGATACACAGAGAGAGAGAGAGAGAGAGAGAGAGAGAGAGAGAGAGAGAGAGAGAGAGAG
>JAWQUT010000181.1:1068934-1113083 GCA_033807755.1 Ellobium chinense | reverse complement strand
GTGTGTGTGTGTGTGTGTGTGTGTGTGTGTGTGTGTGCGTGTGTGTGCGTGTGTGCGTGTCTGTGTGTGTGTGTGTGTGTGTCTATATAATATCTGTTGAGTGTGTGTTCGTCCGTTTTCTGTATTTAGGATAATGTTAATGATAATAGTTATGATGATGAGGTGTTGGTCGTTCCTAGAGATAGAAAAGAGACTGAGAAAAAGAATGGGAGAAAAAGAGAGGAAAAGTAGGAATAACGTTTTTTGCAAGACTGGTGTCAAAAAACGTAAAATAAAGGTAGTAATAAACGGGAAACAAATCACGGATGCACTAATTTACGGTTGTCATATCACTGGTTGTTTCCCTTCGACTGTTTGCTGCACCTATCCTAACCTGTGTGGAATTTTTTCGGATTGTCCTCACTGACACCATCAATGTATCGTCGTTACTGGTTCCCTCTGAAAGTATCACCACCACTACATCAGCAATGGCAACAGCAGCAGAGACAGCACCAGCAACTGGATCACCATCACCACCTACGATCACTACTATCATTACCACCACCACCACCACCATCACCACCATTACCACCAGTTGTTAAGTCAACCAGCACATCGTCGTCATCATAACCTTTATCATTATCACAATCCTTAATACAGTAAACGGACGCGCACGCAAGAGCAGACGCACTCACACACAGACACCCATGCACGTACGCAAAAGTACACACATTCACGCGCTCACATATAAAATACACACACGTGTGCACACGCACATACGTGCAGACGCCCACACATGCACATGTAAACTCGCACGCATGCGCCTGTGCGCAGACACACACAATATTAGTGGTTGAGGTCCATCCCATTATCCATGACTTGGATGAAACGAAATTCCGTGTGATCTTAGGAACACAATCAAGAGAATGAGAATGAGAGTGAAAGACACAAGAAGAGAAAGAGACAGACAGGCAGACAGAGGGAGGGGTGANGGGGGGGGGGGGGGGGGGGGTGAATTGGTGTAAAATTTGTGGTCAAAGGAACATAATCGTTAAAAATGACGGTCGTAATAAATGGGAGACAAATCATTGACGCACCAGCTATGGTTGTTATTTCATTGGTTGCTTCCCTTCGACCTAGCTGCTCCTGTTTTGTTTAAAGTTTATTATCGTAGGGCTTCCAATGTGAAAAATATCGATGGACGATGTCCCTTTAAATCCCACTAGCAAAAATTTTCACTTTTGTTAATATTGTGGATTAGACGGGTCTGCTTCTCGGGTATCCATATAGGGGAAATTATTTTGGCATTAGGTAACCTTCATCACAACTTCGATCTTTTTAGGTATTGGCGTATTCAAGGGCTTCTTCAATCGACTGGAAGATTCAGACCCTAAGACTATCGAGGCTTTCAGCGAGGATGGCTATCTCATTACAGAGGACAATGGTTACTTTGATGAGGACCGGAACGTGTATATCATTGGTCGAAGCAAAGACCTTATCATGTACGGCGCTGTCGTTCTCTATCCTGGTTGGCTGGAGGCCAGGATCATGAACCACCCAGAGGTGGTCGAAGCTTGCGTCGTACCTGTGAGTAGAGACCGGACTTGCAGTATTTGTGTGTATGAAGATGCCATGTTTTTGTTGTTTTTTTTTATTCTTTTCGTCCCCCCCTGTTGGATAAAGTTTCAAGTTACAGTATATGAGGCTCAGAATCTGAAGACTATCAAGTATAAGGTTTGTGTGTTTGACTCACGGGCCGGGCGGTCTACTTTGTAGTGTTCTTGGGAGAGACACTTCACTTTCATTTTCCCACTGGGCTCAGATGTAAATGAGTATCTAGCTTTAGAGCTGGGAAGAGCAGGGGGCTGCACCGATGGCGACCGGCAATGACTTATAAATTTCATTTGTATAATTATGTATTTACGTGCATGATGTTTATTGTCCTATGTATTTGTATTATGAATGAGTGTACAACATTGTATTACATTGTAAATCAATTTCCCTATGGGGTTAGTAGAAGTCCGTATTTTCATTTTTCAGTCTCCATTAACTTAGCAAGATGTTCTAAGCCAAGATACTTCCCACCCATATTGTTTCACTCTTCCTCAAAATTTTGACACAGAAAAAATTTAATGTGCCCAAGACCAAGCAGATCTTGAAAACTTTGCCAGCGAAAAGGGCTGTCTAATATTTTGAGCTTTTTCATGCAGTTAACAGGATAACCTTACCCAGTAATTAAAATCACACATTTTATACTTCAGTGGCAAAACCCCATCTATTCTGACTCTACAAAAGTATTTGTACCTTTCTAAGCCTTTGAAATTCATATCCAAACTTTTTCTCCCTTCCCCATGACCAATTTTCTGATTTTACAGGGACTATTTAAACTTGCATATCAAAATAATCAGGTAGCTACTATTGGCATCGTCATACCCACTAGATAACTGGTCGTTTTTAAAGACTCTGGGAGTTCCAAGTAACCCAGTTCAATTCAGAGACTATCTGTGTCGTTCAAAAAGAGAAACATTTAAAGCCGCAACATGTTAGTGTTACATAAATTTTAATTCGCTACTGTTATGTAGGTGAGCGATCCTGTGAGGTATCATAACATATGCGCATGCGTAGAGCCACGCATCGGAAGTCGACTGACGGAAAGCCAATTGCGAGGCTATTGTGAAAGTATTTTTGCTGCTGATAAGGAGGCAGAAGGAACACCTCTGCCCAAGTTTTATCTGGTGAGTATTGAATTTGTCGGTTACAGTGGAACTCGGTAATAACGGGGTGGTTGTGACGTTCAATTTTTACCGTTATTACCGGGCCCCGTTTCATTAGTAGGTCTCAAAGTGTACGCAATGTCAGTGCTCCACTGTAACTCGAATACTGTACAAGTATTCTCATGGCTTATGTGTAAACATGTAGTCTTCGAGCTGATGTTGTTTACATGCAGTCACGGTCGATCACCGATGTACCGCTTGATAGCTGGATGTCATCTTGTAAATACTGTATGTCATGCTCCAGGAAAAACTGTCGGAAATACAAGCTCATACTCATAAAGTCAGTTTTTGGGCTATTCCATGGAAATTGAAATTTTTGTACCATATTAAGCTATAATTTTCACTCTCCCTTCATTGTGAATATTACTGCAAATTCTGAATTAAAAATGCTTTAATTTCTAAATTATGTAACACACCCCTCTTTAGTAGGCCTACCAAGTCATGCTGACTAATTTTTTCTCCCATGTTGACAAGCCTTATTAACCAACAAACACAAAATCTGGCATAGAATGCTTACATTTGTCTATTTTTCAGTTACAAACATTATTTATTCCATTATTGTTTTCCTATAATATTTGTCTAAATAGTGCATTGTTTTTGCCAGTATAGAAGTAAATAGGCAAAAAGTAAGCACTAATTTGAAGCACAAACTTAAGAAGCGTTTTTCTCCATTTCTTATTTTTCAAAACTCCCTACTTAAAACAGCCATATCTCGAGAACCGTAAGATTTCTTGACTTCAAATAAAAACTAAAATGAACAGGAAATGTTACTCTGTGAGATGATTAATATTTTTCAAAATGTAAAATTTGACTCATGTGAAGGGTTTTCCTGGCGCACCACACAAATATTGACCGAGACTGTTTCACCTACGCATCGGTGTTTAACCAACCCGTTCATGCAAAAACATAATATGGGTTTGAGGAAGTTATGCCCTGACCGTGTTTAGATGCTGTTTTCCATTATGACTCAGATGCATGCACATGCTCACGCGCGCGCATTTGAGTGAATGCGAGCATGTATTTGTGAACGATAGCTAGATGGATGGATGGATGGATGGATGGATGGATGGATGGATGGATGGATGACCGACCCTAAGCCACGTTATGCCTGTATTTGCTACACCATCTTATTGCACTTTTCGTCGGATTTAGTCCACAGCGTGTAAATGCTTTGTTGTAATTATCATTATTGTTGATACATTGCAGTTTATGGACGAATTCCCGCACACTTTGACTGGGAAACTTGATAGGCAGGCTCTCAAGAGAATGGCCGAGGAGAAATTCGGTGTGAAAGAGAGAAGTTAGAGAAGGAGATGTTCGCACAAAGTCACCATCTGCATCTTCACCATCTGGCGCCTGATTCAAGCCCTTTTAAGCCGTGAATAGCCGTGCTTTAGTGCGACACTCGCCAAAACACCTATCCCTTCTTGTAAAGATAACGAACCGAAGGGTCAAAACGCAGCAGGGGGAGACAACGCGATTCAAGGAAGACCATGCAACGTAAGGGAGACAATGCCATAGTGGGAGAAAATTGCGGTACAGTATTTTTCTTTGAGGACGTGAATGATAGAATCTTACCAGTGTAGCATTCACATTTTGAATAGCTGCCTCGTGAAGACATAGTATGCCCAGTGTTTAACTGCAATGAAGATGTGTGTCCATGTTATTGTGGTTTATCCACTTTTGTGCCAGACTGTAAATTTCCTTATTTTAAGGCATCTATGAAAGGTGATATAAATTTGTATAATTTAGGGAATCATTTTTTTTTTTCTGCCAGAGTATAATTTATACTCTAGGAAGGCATAATATCTAATGTAATATTATTTTCAGGGTAGTGATATTCTTAATGCCTTGATAATTCATACTCACATTATGCAGTAAATTATATACAGGATAATGTCATTTTATAACATTCATGACTATTTCCATGCCATGGTCTATGATCTTATCACAGAACTTTTAAAATCATAGCCATTTTTATGTCATAGTTTATGAATTTAATGCAAGAGGGCCAGCTGAAAATGTGATTTAAACTTCCAATATTAAAAATGTGTATTCACATAACAATCTGTAATATTCATATGAGTGAACTTTGTAAAAGATTAAGATGTTTATATAATTTGATATTCAACTGACATTCTATTTCCAGAATATGTATAATCTTTTTCTATTTTATTATTCAGACTTCATTATATCACAAGAATAATGTCATTCTCAACAGAATATAATAATAAATGCCTATAATCATTTTCTTTAGCAGTAAACTTGATCCTGTTTTCTGTACATACCAAGGTGTTTATCTAATGTACACAGAAATTATCATAATTGTCAATGGGAAATCTTGAACTTCACTTTCCATGTCATCATTTTGCAAATTAATTTTTTTACTGTACCTTAGTCCACCTACATTTTTTGAAAGATTGATCAGCAGTCAGGAGTTCCACTGCTACAGCATTTCTCCCTAGCAGTAAAACAGAGGAAGGTAAAGCTGATAGGGCCATTCAGTAAATTCCAATACAAACCTGTGGAAATCCCATCTCCACACAGACTTCACATATTTTCATAATATCACAAATAACACAGCAATTACGAGACAGTGTATACCTCTCTGTTTATTTGATAAAATATCGCATCATAAAAATCATATTTAAATATAAGCTGAAATGGGTAAAAACAATATGGTGCTATAAAATAGAAAAGTAGAGTAAGTTTCAAATAACGGATGAAAGTGAATGAATGCTTTTTTGTAATTACATTGTGATGACTGAATGACTGAAGAAGCAATCACAGTATTATGCACTACCGTCTTCTCTGTTATGTAGCAATGAAGCAAAATGCACAGCGTGTAAAAGAAAATGGAATCATATATATAACATCAACTTGCAAAAACTTAATGACAAACAATTTCACTCATTACCTTCATTTGATGCCAGTACAGCTATTCACATAGACAGTATGTGCTATAATCACAATTTTACAGGAGACGCTAAAAACTTTTATGTTGCGCCTTCCTTCATCAGCTGAGCAATGGCACATGTGTTTGGCTAGCTTAGAAATTATAAAAGCTATGGGGGAATAACCTAGATGGAAAGACACCGAACATATACCTTTTCCATGTAATATTTATGAGCAGGCCTGTGGTGCATTCACTTCCAACATGATTAGTAATTTTATGTTCCTCGATGCGAGGCTAGTTCTGATTGATGCAAAGGCCTTTCCTTACACAATGTCACTTAAGATTAAGCCTTCAAATGTCAGTGAATTGTCAAAATCATGGGGATCCCAGAAAACTACTCCAGATGATGTGATATGAAATGGATCAATCTGGTATCACAGGAAATACTTAAACACTGCAAATGAACATCTTGTAAAGTAGCTTTTGGTGAACAGAGCTGAAACAATTAGAAACCAGTTTACAAGCATTTCAGTTCTTAAGATGTAGAGACAGAATGATTCTTTGGTAGTTTTTCTCTTCCTCAAATTTGTGTGATTTAATTTCACAAATTATCCATGTCCAAAAATGTCGGTCTCAACACAAGATGAAGATTTTTCCCTTCTGTTACCTTGAAACATGATGAATTGAAAGTTGGCACCCTGTCCTGATTCAAAAAGAGCTTGAGAATCATGTGATCACCCCGGCTCATAAAGAAAGACTCATCTGGGCCAAAATGTGAATTTGACCTAATTTGGAGAATACAGCCTTTCTCTGTAAAAATGGTGGTTATCATTCTGTCAGGACAACTAAATGGCACACTAAAAGGAACATACTCTTAAAAAATATGATCAAATAACATAAGAAGTGATCTAACAACTTCAGGGTCTAAATGTAAGTCTCCTGATCGCTCATCTTCTGGAACTGAGCCAATTCGTCAGAACCACCTAATAAGTGTGTCACATACTCAACAAAAAATGTGATTTGAGTAGAATGCTTAACCTCTACATTATCAGCTTCTGTGTTTAAATATTAAGACATATGGGATGTAATACAAAATAGATGCTTGACAAATTCCAGTCACTCATTGAGATGAATAAAAAAAGAACTGACCAATTCAGAAAAAAACATAACAGCAGATAAATAAATTCCTAACAACTACTTCATCACAGTTGGACTTTGAACTTACAACAAACAAGGGCTGGTTAGACTGGTAGAAAACTTCATTTTAAAATGTTTCTCTGGCTTGCAGTCAGCACCAGGTCAAAGCAAAGGACAAAAATACCATTCATATTTCTGAATTACCAGTACAATCCTTCATGACACAAGAATAATGGAACACTAATTTTAACAACAACACCAACAACAACACCACCACCATCACCAACAGCAACAAGAGTCCACTCATTTTCTAACAAAACTAAAAAATTTGACAGTATTGTCACAGATCTGGCAAAAATTCAGGCAAAGCCAGCTGGAAAATACTTGGAATTTGCAAAAAATGATTAGAAATAAAATTGTATTGTAAATGTTTGGAGTGATTCGCATTATCTCATTCATGACTTTATATTATTATTTCCCTAAACACATTTCACTCAGTAGCTTTTTAAAATTCCTCGGGCAGAAAAATGTGTTACTGCCATTTCACAGGCACCACTCGCGAGCAGTCTGACACTAGTTTCTACTGCCTACAACCAGCTATCCATTTTTACAGATGCTGAATGCACTGCAAATCACTTACAACAAGACCATGGTAGGAGTCAAACCCATAACCATTTTGATTTTGAGGTGAGCAATGTCATATCTGGACATGATGCTCCACAAAATGTGACCTGCGGTGCCCTAAAGCATATCTAATGATCGAGCAACCATTTTGCCATTTTCTAATCTACCTTACTGTGTTTCTAAAGAGGACAAATATACATAAATATAAAAACCAGTAAAGCTCTTAAAAAGCATAATTAGTACTAAATATTAAAATGTATGCAAACAGGCAACGTTTTCGCCCAACTCTACACTCTCCAGTTATGTTTCTAAAGAAATGTAAGAAAACATATATGGAAAGCAAAACTTAAAGGTGCATAAATACTGAAATAAAAATATCAACATACAAACAATGGCACTCAGTGTATGAATATGTAAGTGTTATCTTACAGGAAGTAAAGGGGGATAACCCCGAGCTACCTTACAATAGATATTGACAACCATGCCTTTTAACTTTTTCAGGAACCACTCGGCATTAGGAATTTTGTTATATGGCAAGTATGGTAAAATATCATTTTGTCATACCACATACATGTTCATGCTTGACGTGATCTGCATGACGTGCAACGTATGGCATATTTCATTTGCATACTGATTAATCTATGAACAAAGCTCGAAATAAAGTAACTATGAGTTTTGTTTTTCTTACATTATGAAGCCCCCCCCCCCCCCCCNAAAATAAAAAAACCACAATCTAATGACAAGGGGTAAAATAATCTAGGCATTCTATGGGAACGATAGCTGCCATCTTACAAAATGCCCGCTTCTGTAGTTGTGAGAAAACTGCATGGTTTTAAAGCCCACGATAAAGCTAGGCTACTCTGAATGGGACTTGCTCACATTTTCACCTGTAAAATTTTGCGGTGAGTTAAATGATGAGTTTGACCCAAATGGACATATAGTGGAACTTTGATGTTGCATTCATCTGTTTGATCAGGACTTTCTTGGCATGTTAACAGAAGTGCATTTATCTAAAATGTTTTAACTCTTCCATTTTTGGACAGGCTGATCATCGACCCTCTGGGACAGGTCTAAAAATCATGGGATGGCATATCAGCGGTCCCTCTCTTATTCTACTTTTGAATATGCAAAGGAGATAATTTGCATAAAAGTCAAAATGTCCAATATATCTAGGCATACAATAAAACTGAATCTATCTCCTTTCCAAAATTTTTTTTTTTTTTCTTGAATAACAATGAAATAATCATCCCATAAAGATTATTTCTGAGAGTATCCTAAAATTTGAAGGAAAAGCTCCATATCTTTTATACAAACTCTCAAAATAGTTCCAAGCTAAAAGGGTTAGCAATAGGACTTAACAACTGGACCAAATGGGTTGGAGAGAGGGAGGCAGTCAAAGAAGGCATTTTGTTAAGTCATATGTGTAATAATAAGGTTTTCCAATAACTGGTTTTCAAACATAAAATAATAAATATATGTACCTGAAGACTTCATGGATAAAATAGCATTGTCACTGGTTACAGAAAGTAATTCTGCACAGTTTACAGACCTGTAAGTGACATGTAACAAAACTGTGTAACTTTCTTCCATGCACGCAACCAACCATATGGAGAGTGCAACTGACTGACACATTTGACAAGAAGTTCTAGACTACTTTAGTTTAATTCTATAAGACTATTAAAAGAAATGGACTCGACGGAATATATGAAAACCAGATCTAATATTAACTGACGTGTAAAAAGTGTCCAAGAATGATCAAAGAAAAACACACCTGCTGAACCACGCTCTTCGACTAGACTACGTAAATCAAGTCCCAAGTTCATAGATGGCGCCGAACAGACATGCGCAACCTGACACTTCCTCACGTTTCTGGTTTGCAAAATTATATGTTTTGTTTTTTCAATGTATGGGCGCTCATATCCGACAGAAATTTCAGATGCCAGTAGAAAGTTTCCGCTTGAATGAAATTGTGAGAACTCCACACTTTTGTTGGAAAACTTACAGGTCTGAGTTTACCTCTCATCTGAAAAACTTTGGATGTCAGCTGCTATTGCCACTATCTCAGTATCTGTCAGGAAGACTTCATCAAATACTGTACTGGGAAGGAGGTAGGTGGACCAGAATGGAATGCTCATGCTATGCTCCATTTGCGATGATATTAGAGACCAAGTAATACCAAGTTATAAACCATGAATTTTGTGTTTTGTATGCAAAAACTGCCACAGCCCAAAGACACATCAGTTTTAATTTGAGAAAACTGAATAACAAAAAGAAATAAAGCAAACAGTGGAACCCTGTTAACACAATGCCCTCCTCTCATTAAGACACTCTCCCTCTCCTGAACGCACTTTCTTTTCCTTGATACTATCTTTTCCCCTTACGACACGTTCCTCTCCATACATATTCTTCTCTTCTTAACACACTCTCATTCAAGTCCCAGCTGTTTTGCTCCTAATAAACACCACTCTGAATAACATGACTTTAGACAACATTTCTTTGAAAGCTTGCTTCAAAGGGTGGGTGTGTTATTAGGGTTTTACTATATATGTGTAATTCTTGGTTAGTCTCTCCGAAATTAATGCTGTTACTTCCATGAGGTCTTCAAAGACAATTTCACAGGCAAAACAGATGCAAAATCATAGAGGAAATCCCAGACTCCTTTAAACAAACTGACTCAAAGAGGAGAGAGATCCTTCTTCTATTTTTTGTTGTCTTCGTCTTCCTTATTGTCTTGGTCTTTCTTACTGTCTTCGTCTTTCTTATCTGAACCGGAGCCAGAGGCTGAATTTGTATTGCCCTTGAAAGGTGTCACGATGTCACTGCTACTGCGGAAGTTGTACATCATATTGGCCATGGCATCTTCCATTTCAGAAGTGCGAGCGGCATGCATCTGAAAGAACAATCAAATACAGTTGATTCTATTTAATTGCAGCTCCTTGGAAACATGGAAAAAGTTGTGATGTAAAGGATTTGCAATCACTCATAAACTTTCACTTAGAATATAACATTCTGCGAGGTCGAAGATGTTGCAATTCAACAGGAGTTGCAGTTATCCGAATTACACAGAACTGATTATACCAGAAATTAGTACAGTGGAATCCATTGATAACAATCATTATTATATTCGAAACCTGGGTTTAACAGGAAAATTCTTAACCCCTATTTCCTTTCTTCCTCATTCAATTATTCTTTCTATAATGGGACTGAAAGGGCAAAAATTCCAGCTGTTTCGGCACAACTGCCTCAACCTTTGTATGAGTTTTCACATGAGTTATATGGCTGACGCTCCATATTCAAAAAATATCAAGCCTTAGGTGTGGTTATTTGTAACTTGCACTGGGATTTCATTGGATGTAACTGACAGACTAACAAGTTTTGCAAAGGCCAACAAAGTCAGAACTGTTGGCTCTAGCTATTGCCTTCAACACATCTTGCTCTGCATCTACAGACTGACCACCTAAGTTACCACATAATATAACAGGTGCTTCCGAGTACTACCAATGTGAAGTCTGCAAATTTACACAGAGACTGCAAGAAAGCAGTATAGTCCACAGTCTCTTTCAGACTACATCTATTGTCTTGCTACTTCAGTCCAGGAATGACAAGGCAATGTAATAATGGGATCTTTACTCCAATGTATTTCTGCACCTGTATTTATATACATCAAGAAACTCCTCATCACATGGATAGAACAAAATGAACAATGATAATTACATGTACATATACTGTTTTTATTAAAAGCAATGAAGCTTCTCTGAGACAATGAAGATATCTTGGAAGAATCTATCATCTGACAGATTCATTAACATTGATGATGTTTCAATGAAGTTATAGTTTCACACCTCTGCTCTGTGTAGAACATAATTATGTGGACAACTGGAGTGACAAAAAGTTTTTTGTCATCCTTGACTATTGCCCTGTCAGCAGCAACAAAACAGGCCTAACTGTGTGTAAAGGATGGGATGGGCTATAATGAAGGAAGGATTTTGACACACATTGATGGCATTCATGGAAGATGGAGGACTGGCATGGAGAGATTGACATGCAGACGGCCTTAGGCAAAACAAAGTGAATGCAGGTGGAATATGTTGAAGAAATAAGATGCACTTCACTCTCATTCCAATAGGAAGGAAAAACAAAAACCTATCACACTTTGTTTTTTGGCATATTCAGGATTATAGCAGACTCACTCTACAGTTTTAATATAATAATACCCCTTGCATGAACCGTTATACCACCTAGGGGGTTTGCAGTGCTTCGGTGGCAAAGATATCTCACCTATATCTCCCTCTTCTGTATTTTATTATATACTTTATTTCATTTATTATCCCCTTATATATGTTTTGGTATCATTGTAATTTCTTCCCCTTGTTCCCTTTTATTTTCTCCTCCCTTGCTCTTTCCTCTCCCACTTTGTTTTTCTTCCCTCCCACCGGTGTATTTGCCCTTCCCCCTCTTTACACCTCTCCTTTCCCAGTACTAGACCCTTCACTTTCCTGCCATGTGCCTTGGTACTGCGATTCTTTAACTAGCTTTATGTCATTTCTGTCTTCCCTTCATTCTTAGGTTCTACTATCCTTTGTATCTTAAGGGCAAGTGCGGCACCCTGTAGAGGTAAAATTGGGGAAAATTGTGTAAAATGAGTTCAAGGCAGTTTTTTAAACAGCAACATGTCCTTTATCGAATCCTGAAGTTATTTTCATGATACCTGTCTCAAAAAGTGTATTTTGATGCAAAAGGAAATGATTACCCTTTATCAAATGCATCTATCGGGTAATCTTTATCGTCAATTATCTCAAAATCACAGTTTTCGTCACTCTATCCCTTCGATCTGACTTTTTTCTGGTCCAATTTACATAAAATTTTGCATAGCAACTCTCCAAGCCCCTGTTTTGAGAATGTCGTGGGCTTTTTTCGATATCTTGTGTTTTGGGTGTTTTTTTTTAATTTTTAAAGTTGAAAATTTTCAAAATTTTCAATGTTTTTTTATGACATTTTAAAAAAAATTATTAAAAAAAAACTATCCAAGAAATCAAAAAAAGCCCGTGACATTCTACTTTAAATAAAGTGATCTTTCAAATGGAAAAAAAACCAGCATCCTACCATGTATTGTTCTCCAGATCGAAGGGTTCAAAGTTATGCAAAATTCATCCATATTTTCCAATATGGCGGCCAAACAATTGGCGTTTCCATAGCAACGTAGGGAGGAAATTGCGAAAAACCCCAGTTTTTCTTCCTTCCTGGCCCTACGTGACCCATTTTTCACCCCAAAATGACAAAGTTCCCTTTATTAATGAAAATCACCTAGTTCTGCCGATGGTCCCCTTAAGTTTGTACTTTATTGTCTTTTACTTGTTATTCATTATTAGTCTTACTTCCTGATGATGGAACACATGGACCTTATGTGTAATAGCTTTAGTATATAATAAAGTTAAAATTATAACACACAACTGTTCTGATGATATTTTCCCTAACATTGATATGCCACCCACACAGATGTAGGTAGTTGGGTTAGTCTATTTAGGTGATATGAAGCTTGGCTCACATAGTACAGCTGATTCAAACCTACTAAATCAGAACTGTAGAGAAGCATGGAGGAGCAAAAAAAAAAATGTGTCAGTACCAGAAAAATACTGAAATTTTCCCACCTTTTTATACTTCTTTGCTATGTATCCTTTATTATCAGATCTAGACGAAGCAGTTCTATGGCCAGTCGGAGGAGGAGGAGGAGGAGCTGCCAGAGACTGCAGTGTCGTGGGCGCCTCATATATTTTATCTTCATCATCACTTTCAGCTGACTCACTGTCACTAAGTGTGCGTCCAAACTGGCGATACTCTTGCTGATGAAAGAGAAGACAAGTGAGTTAGTCAATCAAAAATTATTTCAACCCCTTGTTGAGTCTCCCTAGCTTTTCTAAAGTGCCCAAACAAAATAATTCAAATTTCATTCCCACACTATTAAAGATGGTGGAAGATGAAGGAATATCTCTCATATTCAGTCAAATAAACTTGGAATAGGTGGACTGGAATAGCTTAAAATAATGGAACTTGGTGATCTGGACTTTGTCACATCCCAATGGCTACAAGACTTGAGTGTTTTTATAGGATGTTGGAAATGAGTTAATGTTTGAGTGGAGAAACAAAGGAAAGCAGAAGGAGATAACAGGAAGACAAACAAGTGAAGGAAGGAAAGGAAGAGAATAGAGGAGAAGAAGGCAGATAAAAAGAAAAGAATGGCTCAGAATCTAACCTCACAAATATTTCAAACCCTAATCTCATGGAGTTTATATATAGGTGAATTTTTTAAATCATGCATTCTCAGGAGCATGGTAAAGTTGCTATAAAAAGGAGTAGTGATTTTCCAGTGAGTGTTCAAACAACAGAATATTACCGTGCTGCAAGTGTTAAATCCATGAGTCAAAGACATGAAATCTATGTTCAGCTCTGTTAGACATATTCATCCTCACAACAGCTTCCAAAGCCTTTAGTTGCTTACCTCACATCCTACTTTACTAGGTAATAAAATTGTTTTTAAATTTAACGCTTTTCATTATCATGGTGCACATCACAAAAAGTTTTGAACATCCACACACTTCAAAACAAAATAAAGAATGTTGCTATGTTCCTATGTGATGCCAGTGTTTATTCGTGACATGTAGATAATGACAGACTGAAAGGCTGAGGGGTGACGTTTGGATGAAGTATTACCAGGCATTTGATTGAACTATGCATAACATTTTATATCACTTTTATCTGATGCTCTCTGTTTATTCTTCCATCAAATGGAGATATGATACTCAATATTATGGTAAAATTTTTGCTACTTTATAATGACAATGGGTATGCATTTCAATACGATGGATAGAGCAGTGTGGCCGCATGGTTATGGCTTTGGCCCGAGGACCAAAAAATAAAGGATTTGGCTACTACCATCCTCATATTATAAATATAAGAAGCTTTCACATACATCTTCCTTGGTCAACCTGTCCATAAAATGAATACCTGATTACTGAAAGTCAAAAGTATTGTTGGTATACTTGTGAGAAGTGTCTGCAAATGGCAATGGCACTTTATGCTTCCCAGGGAAGCCTCACTATTAGTATTATCTTTTCTTATCAAAAGCTTGAAGCACCTCAGCTGTCTGTCATGTGTAATGACACTTCAGTTACATGTAAAATCACATGAGGAGCAAGATTACTCACCATCTGTTTTCGCTGGATACAGTTCTCCACAACCTGGATTTTGCTGTAGATATCCTTGTACTTTGACCTTGATATGGTTGATGAGGCATCACTCTTACTGTAGTACACAAAGAAGAAAAAAATTTACATAAAAAACACTGGACATTTCAGTCACGAAATGAAAGGTTCTCGCACCATGATGGCTATGGCTGTACGGGTGCCACAGTGCCCCTGCATAATCCATAAATTTTGTTTCATTTCATCGACTGCAGGTTGAATGTAAAACAATGAAACTCATGAAACAAAATTTATTGTGACAGCCAAGTCTGAGAAATGAAATCATAGCTGCCAAGTTTCAAAAATCCAAATAAGGAACACCCTGTCGCGGCGGATAGTATCCCCAATTTTCCAATCCGTGGAGGGGGGGGATTCCACCAAATAACTGCCAAGTTTCAAAAATCCAAAGTTAAAAGGAACAAAGGTAGTAGATAGAAACATCCGGTTCACATATGGCAATTCACAATTACCGAACTTTACCGTCGATTGCCGAAAAGGCACATCGGACGTTTAAATATTGCATTGCTGACAAGCCACGGCGTACGGGTTTAGAACGGGTTTTCGAAATATGGACTCACTGAGCTGATATCGGATTTACGGATTATGGACCAAAATACGGAACAGTTCCGTAAAATACGCGACACTTGGCAGCTATGTGAAATCAAGAAGTAACAACGAAAAACAATAAGGCAGACTAGTTGTTTCCTAAATCACGCATTCTCAGGACATGAGACAGTTGCTATGAAAAGAAGTTGTGATTTTCCAATGACTTTAATACACAGAATAGCATTTTGTTAATAGTAAAGTGTTATGGTGAAGTGGCTATTGCAAATAACAGGAGCGGACTGTATTAAAGCATCTTGAACTCATACATCCATGATACAAGTTACTGCAGCATAGTTTTGTGTTTTGTTTGTCCAAACTGTGGAAAGTTATTCTGAAAATTATAAATCCAAGGTCAACTCCAACATTATAGCTATCTGCCCCAAATGGGAATTAACCAATACTAATCAAGCCTGAGGCTCCGACTAAAAGGAGTGGGATTAAAAAGATGTTATAACCAACATTTATTTTAAGTGAATACTTCAAACTGAAATATGACAACAAAAACTCCTGAAATCCATTCCTGTAGATGCGAAAAATCCAAATCATCTTTGGCATTCCTGGTTCACTTTTGTGACTGAATTTTAATTGACAAGAATGTTATGCACTGCTATCACCTCTGATTCTGGCTGCTTGCTTTTTTCGATCGTCTTCACTGTCTTAGTTCCACTCCATTCTAATCCCAGCCCATCACCCATCTCTGAATATGCCAACCACTGATGGGACAATACAATAATATTAACAAAGAAATGGAAGTAAACTAATCATCCATTCATTTTACCTGTGTCTCCATGCAAGCCGCTGGTTCATCAGTGCCACGCCTCGTGACTTAGAGAACTGCCCCTGCAGAGCTAGATCTGTGGATTTCTTGGCTGCATGTATGCCCAGGACATCCAGATTGGCATCTGTGGATAGGAACAATGAATTTGAAGAAAAAAATGGTAACTTTCTTTATGACTGTTGTTGACATTCCAAAAGTTTGGGAAAAATAAAACAAAATTCGAAATACAGTCGACTCCGCTTAATCACCTCATTTCCCAGGGAACCGAATTTTTTTCTATATAAAAGTCACTGGATAATCGCCTCTCACTCCTGATAATCGACCACTCTCCAGCGCCCATGAATTCAAAGATCAGCAGTCGAAGGATTACAGTTGACAGTCATATATGTACACAGATGGTTTAACTGCGCGACTATAATCTGTTCATACCTCGAACAATATGGGAGCAACATAATATGACAATTCCTGGAGTCCATGACCGGTTACTACTATCTACAAGTGATGTGGGAACAACACATTTTAAGATTTAAGTCCATCCATGATATACTGATACTACAAACAGCTTTGTTTCAACATCAGACAAAATTCCAGATCCTTCAGTGACTGCTGTTGATGCTAGAAACAATTACGAAACAACTTATGACAATATTTCTATGAGCTGATACTGATTCTAAGAAGTTTCTGTATACAGTGGGTGGTTATCAAGTCAAATAGAAACCTTGTAAATATCATTTGCTTCTGCTGATATCATTTGACAGACTGACTAACTTGTTGACTTTATGTGCTTCCCTGAGCAGATGTTTTATTCAGATGCTGGTGGAAAGGTGGTTAGCCTTTCTTTTGGTAGTACAGTCGTTGATCTACCACTCTGAATCATGATTATTTGCATACTTCTGGTTACTTTCCTTGGCTCAAGCAGCTTTTATTATCCCTCCTACTCTATGAATGAAAACTTGCATATGCGGACTAGACAATACTAGAATTCATCTTGAGTGCATTAAGACTGTTTTTTTTCCTCATCCCTTAGAAAAAAAAAAGAAGTCATGACAAGCAATATTCACTCTTTTTCTTTCAATTATGACAGTGATGCCTTGAGCACTGAATCACTTCTCCCACTCCAGATATTTTGATATTTGTCTATTTCACTGGGTTGTTTTTTTTTGCAGATATCTATAACCTAATTCCAGAAATCTAGGGTTCATAAAAGTCAGCAGTACCACCTCATGACTTAAAACTTTAAAAATCCACATTCTTGTTGCAGTGCTCTGGACAAGTCCAAAGTTGCTTATCAAAATAAATAAACTCTGGAGTCTTGAGTTCCTGCAACTCTACCATATTTTACATTGCATTCTGTACTTACGTTCTTCAGTGACTCTTCTATCACTAGTAGCTGGCATTGTGCGTGTAATAACCCTCAAAGCCTTGTTGCCCTCTGCATCCATGTACTCAATTTGCAGCTGGAAGGGAAAGTCGCTGGGCGTTGACGAGGTCGTAGCTGATGCATTAGATGGTGCAGCCGCAGTAGCACCCTCTTCTGTAGAGCCCTCTCCCTAATGACAGAGTTGAGATAGTCAGTTTGACTATGATGACTCCTGTGATAAAACCTTTATGGGAATCAGTGTACAGCTGAACCTATTTAACTACAACCTGCCTGTAAAGTACCTTTCCCATAGGCACAACATTTTTCCAAGACTGGAGAGTCAATGTACTGACCCTATTTAATTGCAATCTGCCTAAAGGCACTTTTCCCATAATCACATTTTCCAGAGACTGATACAAGAACATGAAAACAAGCAGCATTGCTTATATGCATCCTCTGCTTAATCACTATTCTTAAAAGAAAGTCTGAGATGTCCATTCCTCTATAAACTACATGCTCACCTAAGCTGGTAAGCAAAGTATGTTGTAGTATATTCAGCTTTCCATATAAATAATTTACTATCGTCAAGCTCATCCACATTTGCCTATCTCATTTTTTTTGAGGTTCTGAGAAATTTAGCTCTCTCAACCTGATGCTCAAGTCAAAATAATGAGGCAGATGTGATTTTGCTTGTAAAACTGGGATATAATAATGACTCAAAACATTTGGTTTAATATGAAAAGAAGATAAATGGGTGATCATAGTAATATAAATAACTCGAATCATAAAAAAAATGACCTAGGCAAATGTGGAAGGAGCATGAGGATACGGCATATAGTGCCATGTATGTGGCACCCAGAGTCAAGATGAGGAAGTCAAGGGCAGCCAATACACACTGCCACAAAATTTGACAAAGTAGCTCCTCTTACCATTTTATCTTCAACTGCAACAGCATTCCTCCCCTCCATCCCCCTCTATCAACCTCCCACTGTGAGACAACAGAACCCACTGCTACTCTCAGAATAACATTTCATTCAATTTGTGTATATTGTACTGATATGTTCCTGCTGTAATTGATACGTGCACATGAAAATTATAAAGACAACATTTTTTTTTCTTCCTTTCTTTCTCTAAGCAGGTTTTTTTTTCTTTTTTCTTGGCTAATGTACTTATTGTGTTTACTTGGAAATGTTATTCTGTAACGATTATCACTGTGTAAGTGTGAAGCAAACTGTCTGGCGTATTCCTAATTAAGATTTGAATTTTAATCTAATGAGCCCTAAATCATCTCTGAAGATCTCTCTGAGCCCAGAGTTTTCAAAGCCAGCTCTAAAATGTCACAACATTTTATTTCTTTCAATATGAAATCTTTCTTTTTTTCTGAACATGGCCAAACAAGTTCCAGCTGTCTAGAATGTTCCAGTACTCTGACTTAGATTCACATGATTCTGCCAGTTCATGTCCACAGGCATTGTTAGGTGATCTGGTAATAGTTACCCAGGGTTCAGACAGATTACTATGAATATTTTCCAAAGATTTTTAAAGACTCATATATACATTTTCACAAACTTGACTGATTGTGTGACATGTTCAATGTTATCATTTCCACTCACCAGAATACATGTGTGATATTCATGGAAAACCAACTGTTGCTATTATTCCAGCAAAGCCTATACTGCGAAGAAAAACATATTATGATTGTGCAAAGTCCTCTTTAAGACTTTGCCGTTTTGTTATGTAGAATGTGTAAAGCTCAAGCAACTGCAAAAGAATAGCCTAATGGCACTTGAAGTGGATATTGTTGGGCCTCTAACAAACTAAGACTTTCAAAGACCTTTAAAAATTTCAGGTTTCAGTGTCTTTTCCTGGTTGGAAATTTGGAAACTCAAATTCAATGACTTTTCCAAAGTTCAAAGACCTGTGCAAAATCTGGTTACCAATCTATCAGGCCAGAATATTTTTTCTATTTGAACTGGAATACTGATAACTAGAAGACCACACACATTTCAAGGCTGAGTTGTAGTCAATTCTGCAAGGTTGCCAAATATATTCTGAGTCAGAATACTATCAGGGGTGTAGGCATGGGGCCATATTTAAAAAACGGTGAATCCAAACTTGAGTTGGTTATGAGAGTGAGTGCACTGATGTCATTTTAGACTTACAGCTGCATCTCCACTTTCAGATGGAGGTTGTGTGCTTTTCTCCTCAGCATTTTCTTCACCCTCCTCAGGAATCTTGGCTGAAGCATCTGTGAACCAAATACAGCAAAGACTGATGACACATGCTCAGGCCTATACAGCATGAGATGATATGATGCACAGTCACATTTAAAAACTGCTCAGGCCTATATAGCAAGAGAGAATCTGCTGCATATTCAAATTTAGAAACTATTCAAGCTAATATGATGCACAGTCACATTTTAAAACTGCTCAGGCCTATATAGCAAGAGAGAATCGGCTGCATATTCACATTTAGAAACTGTTCAGGCTTATATGGCATGAGCTAATATGATGCATAGTCACATTTAAAAACTACTCAGGCCTATACAGCATAAGAGAATCTGCTGCATATTCACGTTTAGAAACTGCTCAGGTGTATACAGCATGAGATGATATGATGCATAGTCACATTTAAAAACTGCCCAGGCCTATATAGCAAGAGAGAATCTGCTGCATATTCACATTTAGAAACTGTTCAGGCCTATACAGCACGAGATAATATGATACATAGTCACATTTAAAAACTGCTAAGGTATATACAGCAAGAGATAAATTGACACATGATTCACATTCAGAAACTACTCAAGCCTATACATCAAGAGATAACCTGTTGCATGATTCACATTCAGAAACTGTTCAGGCCTATACAGCATGAGATAATGTGACGCCTGTTCAAATTAGGAACTGCTCAGGCCTATCCAGCAAGAAATAATCTGCTGCATGATACACATTTAGAAACTACCCAGGCCTATGAAGCAAAAGATAACAACTTTATACATCATTCACTCATTCACATTCAGAAACAGCTCAAGTCTATGCAGCAAAAGATAATCTTATGCATGATTCACATTCAGACTATATCAGTGAAAGGATATTTCTTACAGCTATAAATCTTGTCTGATAAAACTGTTGTTTTATGACAAACTTTTCCAAACAAATTGTTGTTTTCTTCACTTGAATATTATTCTCCTAAACAGAAGTGTATGCTTGTGTTTGTGTGCGTACAAGAACTGTTTTGCGACCATATTGTATAGGCCATAATGCCTCAGAATAGCTCCATTATCAAAAAGGAAGGCATTCTGTATTTAGGTTATCCCTAAACTGTAAGTGCATGTTTCATTATAATACATGACAATGAACAATGTAAATCATTCTATATCTGTAGAAACTTCATAATCCATATTTGACACTTTTGACAGGCCATATTTTGGTTCACTTTTGGGAACTTCTGCCACTTTTCGGAGGATTTTGTGAACTATGTATTATTTCCATTGTCCTAACTTGTACTATGCTGGTCATCTGAAATACTATGATATAGGAAACAATGTTAGCAGTTCTCAAAGCTGTACCCATATATATGTAGGTTTGATTCCGTTTTGCCCTCTCTTTACTCTACCTCATCCCTGCTGAAGCTCTTTTCCTTCTACTTCCCTTCCTGTCAAATGCACATACCTTTTGGGCGTTTCTTCTTGGCAAACTCAAAAGTGATAGAAGTGCTGCTCTTGACATTCCCTGCAGTATGTTCTGCTCGGGACAACTGGCTGTCTGGATCAAGTTCATCTACCACATACCTGAAAGAGTAAGAATGGAAGACAAAAAAAAGCCTGAGGTTTTAAACTTCTAAATGAGAATGAGGAGAACTTTTATCAAATTAAAAAAAAAAAAACACTTACCAATTCAGACTGCTTTGTTACCAGTACATGTTTTTACATGTCTGATAACCTTCCTGCTTCTCAGCTGCATGTATGCATGCTGAGTGTTACATTTAAATGGGTCAGTGGTTGTACCGGTAATAAACGGTAATTCTGTTGCGATCCAGGTTTTGTTGTTGATGCTGCGGTTAATTTTNGGGGGGGGGGGGGGGGGGGGGGGGGGCGAAAGGGAAGGAGAGAGAAGAAGGAAGGGAGGAGAAAGTGAGAGCAAAAGGAGTGAGTCTGAGGGCTGGCTTTGAAACTTGTACAGCCTCCAAAATGAACTCCTTGATTTACATTATTGGAATAAAAGATAACATTTCATTTGAGTATGCTCTATCTTTAAATTTCATGCTCAGCCCCCATCTTAACTTCTTGCTAACCAGGGCGTAGTAATGGGTAAGTAACTAGTTTTGTATATTGGGACACTCATGTGGATCCTGAAACACGTTTCTGAGCAAAGACCATGAGACTGGGCCTTAGTAAGGAACAAAAAAGGTGTCCATGGATGCAACAAATAAGTACTGCACCGTGACATGTTATTTATTCATGCATAAATTTTTCTTTTCTTTCATCCATATGCAAAGGGTTAATGGAACAGGCTTTCACTGATTTAAATCTTAAAAGAGTACTTACAGTTCTTTGTGCAAAATGAAAGTAGCCTTGACCTTCGTGGCAATGATTGGGTCAGCCAGAATGTTGGTAAATTCTTCTGTCAGCTTTAGTGGGTCCACAATATTTACCTGGATAAAATGTAATGTATACAGTATGCATGAACCACATCACAAAAACACAATTGCTGTGAAACAATGAACCTGAAATTCAAGGAATCTGACTGAACCGAGGTATTATGAAAAACTGGCTTTTATTGGCTAATCTGCCACTGGTTTTATCTATATAAAAAAATTACTAGCGTAACTTATGTAACATGGAGAACACTGCAAGCAGACCACAAAATATGGTCAAAAATTCACAAAAAATTTTGTCATTTGCAGTTGTGATTTTTGAATGTTTTTGAGAAACTGGATCATGGTTTAGAAGTAAAAACTGACAGCAAGCAACAATAATTTGCAATGATTACCCTCCACTAAGTGGCTCTTGAATGCCATAGACCTTGTGTTTAGAACTTGTGCTAAGGGGAAAAATGCAAGACAAAACTGTCATTTTTATGTGACTGTGATTAAACTTTAGGGTCGGGAAAGTCATTGTTTTGTTTTTTTCTTAGATCTAGAGGTTTCATTTATAACCATTTTTACTGCAAAATGCATGAATTTGTAAGCCGGCAGTTTAGTCCCCAATGATCTTGTTAAAAAAATGGGGATAGATACTGTCTGTTGACATACTATATGTCTCTTTCTGTAAAAAATAAGTAGCCTGAGAAACAATCAACACCACGATGGAACTTACAAATATGATTGGCTACTGACATCTGAAACAATTCACTTTCATCGGCTGTTACAGATTTCTAACATCTGAATGTGATAACAATAGAGAAGATAACATCTCATTCAAATCTTTCTGACAACCCAATATGGATGTAAAGTGAATTGAAAAAAAAAATGACCTACATAAACTTGAAGATGATAGAAAATTTTAAAAAAATGTGATAGGAGACCTGAAGAGGCAAAACTTAAAATAAGAGTTTACCTGTCCTCCTGTTTTATCTGCCAGCATGCCCAGGTGAACAAGTTTACAGTCTGTTCCTTCAATTGTAATCACTGACACAGTGACTCTGGAAAATGAAAATGTCATGTTTCGTTCCACAGTAATTTTTGCATTGTGCTAGGGTTCCATAGCAATAATTATGGTATCTATGGAGTTCACAGTCATAACAAAAGATGGAGATTTCATGTGCGACAGAAAAATAATAAAAATAGTAAGCAAAACCTAAAATTGAATCTGATCACTGAAATTCACAGGATGGTATTTTCACTATTTGAAGCAATTAAAGTCTTAAATATAATACATTATAATTACTTTCACGTGTTTAAAGTCTCAGCTGTCATGCAGGATTTATTCAGCATTGCAGAATCTGCTTTGTGAATCCCAGGATGAGAGATGCAAATATCTTTTTCTCTTGTTTTAATTTAAACAATACAGTATTTGCTTATCTCAAAAATATTATTTAGTGGGATTTATATGGACTGTGAGAGAGCAGGGTTCAATGAACTTACCCCTTATCAAGTGCATTCTGTGCAGTCTGAGTGTAAAAGTCTGAAGCTGCCTGTTCATCTGTAGCCTCCTCAAGCTTTCCTAGGCCCACATTGGCTTTCCCATCAGTGCACAGGATCACCTTGGAGCCGGGATGGTGAGCTGCCATATTGATTGCAACAGTCAGAGCTGGTCCCAGGGCAGTGGAACCACCTTCCTCAAGGCTACAAGGAAATTTCAATACTGCTGGATTAGTGTTTGATCTTCATTTATATGGTAATCAACGAGCAACTGGCATCATTAGCATCTACATCTTAAGATGATTGTTGCAGAAGACTGAGCACCACTAGGTCTGCTGAGAGTGCAAGGATGTTAGTTCTGCTAACCAGTTATCAGTGACCATCTATATGGTAAATAAAGATGAGAAGGTAGCAAAACTATTGGAAATTATTATGCTGGCATCAGCTTTTGCTGTGCGATGGCAAATGGCCATACAAAAATCTCATTAAATAAACACAACCTGATATTGCATCAATTATAGCATCTATTTGTCTAGAGATCTAACTATGAATACATAAATGTCACTTAAATCCATACTTGAGGCATTCTTAATGATCTGCTTAAGCACAGTTCAAAGATATTGAGCCAAAATGAGCACAGAAATACCTCCAAAACTGGCCAAAATTTAACTGTGCCAGTGTGCTGATAGATACTCTCTACAATATTCCAACTTCCAATCCTTTCCCTAAAACCTGAAGTGGAAATGAGCTGGGAGTCATGCAAGCTTTACAGGGAGTATGAAAGTAAGAGATGTGATCCTACAATCCTGCAAGGATTGTGGAAGTCATCTTTATGGAATTTTAATGTGGCCCGCAAATGTTGTGGGAATTGTCGTAAGATTTTATAATGCAACAGTTATGAGAATCCTGTATATTTCATAGTGAGTAGATCCAAAAGTAATATGGCACCAAACTCAACAAAACAATTTGTGCAAAACATACAAAAGTGACTTACCTGTAAACCTTGTCTCCCAGAACCTTCCTGCTGCCTCTAATGGCTTGTGGCAAAGGTGCCTCAGAACCTGCCTTGCATAGCTCCTCTTCACTGTTCAACTTGTCCCCAGCCACAGTTATCTGCTCCTGGCTCGCATCTCCGACAATTGTCACCTTTGTTGAGACGAAATATGTGATAGATATGGAAACAACAAGTGGCTACAAACAAAGTTCACTCATTTCAAAGTCCAATAAATTCAAAAGTTAACGGGAAATTGAAATAAAATGTCAAGCACATAACAGACATGCTTCCTGCTGCAAGGTATATTTATCTAGGCACCACACTTTTGTCACCCAAAAAAAAAATGTGAAGAAAAAAAAAGTGATATGCTGAGGCCGATGTGGAAGACACAGTCTGAGGGATGTAAGACAAATGTTTTTAATCTTTTCAGCAGTGACATAATCAAAGAACCATATATTTGAAATTAGCTGCAGACAGTACCTATCTGTTAATTTTTACCATATATAAGCTTCAAAGATTTGAATTTAAAGTACCGAAGTTTAGAAATTAACTCTTTTTCGGCCACCATTATATTCCACAACCTAAACAACATCTCTAGGCATCAAAGGAACCAATACAGCTCTGGTTAAACATTTTGTGAAATCTTGTTCTATAACAATAGGAGCAAAACAATACAGCCTGCCTTGGCAATGATGGAGCCTCTATACAATCCCTTTATGTTGCTGCACACCCTTAACAATGAAAGTGTAAACATAGCAGAACTAATGCACAGTTAGTCAGCAACAACTATTTAAATCAATCAACATTTATTTAAGGCTTCTGTGACCACTTTCAAAGACATTTATAAAACTCAGTTCAAAATAGCCATGACCCACATGTTCTTCCAATCCAACACTCTCTAATTATTCACACTCCCTTTCTTTCTTACCCAATAAACTAGACTATCACAAACTCAGAGAGACTAGAGTCCCCCCACCCCCTCCCCTCAACCCACCTCCAAAAAATAAACAACGAAAAAGAATATCAAAATGGGAAACATTTAAGATAATCAAACTGACATTGCAAAGTCATCCTGTGTAATACACTCGGGGGTTCCTGCTTCTCTACCTAGGATAAGCTGTCGATGCAGGGATTTCCTCCAAACCTGAGAAATTCTGACCACTCCAATGTGATGTGCAAGAATCGCTAAAAGGCCTCGGTTAAATGATTGGTTGTCAAATGATAGGGTACAGAGCAGCTGTCAGTCATGTTTGATTTTAATTAATATGAAAGTAATTTAATACACTGCCAATGACTCTTAAGATATGATCTTCAAAGCAAGAACAACCAACACTTAAAAAAGTCTCTCTTACATGTCAGCTGCAGATTCACACCTTTTGTTCACATCACACACGATATCTTAAAAAAACGTTCTCTTCTCTCCATCTTGCTCCATCTGCAAAATGCTCTTCTTTTCATTTTCTCTTTTTTTGGCCACTAACTCTTCTCACCTCGTTGCAATATGTTATTAAAGCAACACGCCTGTTGGGATGATCTTTGGCCATTTCCCCAAGTTGATGGTCTACAGCAGCCTGCATGGCCTGCAGACGTGAAATGTAGGTCACCTCATGGTTTCGTTGGGATGGAAGAAACTGATTTTCACCGGTATCATTAAAAGATTGAAGACGCTTCAACAGGCTTGTCCCCCGAAGTTTTATTTTTCCTGATACCTGAAAACAAAGTGAAGAACATATCCACTGTGAAGCACATTAACACTGCCCATCACATTCACAGTTTTGAGCATACTTACGTTGAAAAGCATATTTAAAGAGATGCTCAGATTCATAGTAGGTTAGAGTGAAACTACATGATCTTGAGATTTCCAAATGGACATTTTTCAGAATGGTAAGTAAGAATCTATCCAAGACTTTCTCAGATATTATAATTACTGAAAATAAGTGACTTATTTTTATCATTTTTTCTTGTACTCAAAAAGGCAAAGACTGCAAGTTATCACTTTTTATTGAAGGTACAAAATATTAGTGTCTTCTGGAATGACAGGGAACAAGAAGAAGAGAAAGATGAGAAGAAGAGGTCACCAAAAGTTCTTTTAAGGATTTCTTGAGGGCTCAAGACTGAAGTTTCAATTTACAAACTAATTTCAGAAATCGTGGAAATCCTGGTTACTACACTATAAAAGGTCAAGATCACAGTTCATTAAAAAAAAAAAGTTTCACACAAATCATGTTCAGTAAAAATGATTACCACAGTAAATCAACTCTCTGGTGCAAGAAGTTTAAATAAGACAAGTAACTATCACTATGGATAAAGATATCTTTAGTCATGACAAATAAAAAATTCACTCATTCATGAAAAAACAAGTTTCTCTACATCTCTCATGTAAATCTTATTGGCAAAATACATTACGACTCTTTATACTTATGAAGTAGCTTTCTTACTTGATAAAGACAGCCTAATTCATTAAAATTCATTTAAAAATCTACTGGTACAACTGACTCTGCTTAATAATAATATCAACTTATGGAAACCTTGTTCAGATAAAAGAACACAATATTTTCTCTATAAAATCACTAAATCATTTCCACTTCTTTTAATCAAAACTTCTTCATTCTTCCGAGGTGTTGCGATCAAATGGAGTTGACTGGACCACAAATTAATCCAACAAATGCACAACACATCAGTTGTCACCCATACCTCTGTAGTGACACACATGCTCCCTGAGGTGTCCATACAAAACACAACCAGCGACTGATCCAAGCCTGACATGGTGCTGGTAGATGTGGCCATGGCTGGTTCCAACAGGTAAGTGACATCATCTGCGCTGGGAATTTCTTCAGGTTCGATGTCCACTGTTGTTGATTCATCACAAAACTCACACTGCCACACCTTTTTCAAGTATATTTATTGGAAAGAAAGATTGAAATTAATTTAAAACAGAGTAAGGCACTTTAAACGCTTGTTGCAACAATTCCTGATCTAATATAAAAAAAAAAATCCTCTTAAGTCGTCCCTGCCTTCTGTCACAATGACATCAGTCTCAAGCTCCTTATGATTGTTACCAATCTAAAAGATGAAGCTAAAAGCTAGCTGTAATGCCTGTATCATTATGATAAACTGACAGTTCAAATTTAAAAGTCAAAAAACAGACAGGGGTAAAGATTCACAATTTTTGAGGCGCTAAAAAACACAATCAGACTGTCTTGAAATTGAAGGAAAAGGTTCTCACGGGATATATAATCTTGCCTGAGAATTGTTTCTCAAACATATTTTAACAAAGCATTTAATACTGTTACTCGTACAGACAGTTTCAAACTTGCAATAATCTGGCTAAAACAGGCATTGTGAGAGTTGATGCTCCAAAATAAGGATCAAACGCTAAGTGGACCAGGGCAGGGCAATATGGAGGCAGGACTGGGCACGTCAAGGCAGGGCAAGGGAGGGCAGCACAGGAGAAAGCAGAACAGGATAGGCAGGGTGGTGGAGTGCAGGGCAAATGAGGGTGGGACAGGGGAGGGCAAGGCAAGGCAAGTTTCTGAGATGATAAACAAAGAAAGGTTAACACCCACCTTGGTATCTGCATCAACTTTACTGATATGGGATAGGAGCGCCTTGCAATTGTCACAGACGACAGGCTCCCCAGCATGCATGCTGCCAGGTTTCAAGAGAGTGTTGAAACTCACAGACACTATATTGGTGTCAGCTTTCCTGAATTGCCGGCGGCTGGGCAATTTTCTAGCTTCTTTTTTTTGGTCTGTTGTGAGAAACAAAGGTAAAACATTTAAAAAATCAGTAGGATAGCTCTGGACAGGACAAGATTTGAAATAACATGCAGAGGTACTAAAGAGAAGCAAATATAAAAGAGGGAGAAATTAGACATTTCATTCATCTTTTTTTTTGTTTTTAGTCTGAAGGTAGAGAGGACGAAGCAAATAATGATATCTAAATATTTTTATTTATCATTGTGAGCGAGAACAAAACTCAAAAAGATAGTGTGGCAAAGACACTAATAAGAATAAAAATATCCCTACTGTGGTGTAAATAAATCTTGTATCCAGACCATGCCTGCTCTTATGCCTTCACATGATTGTTATCCCAACAGGCTGTATCACTCAATAACTGTCTCAATAAGGACCATATAGGAATGCAAAACATTTTATAGGCTCTGATCACTGGCATTCAGACATGAATCTTTAACTGCCTTTAGCCGGGTATTCATTTTATAAATGGGTGGAACAAAGAAAATGTCAATAAAATCTTTTCCAAGTCACTTACGGCATGATCATGATCGAAATCAAACCCAGGACCTTCTGAATTGAATCCGACATCGCAACCATGCAGTCAGGCTGCGCCAAGATGAACAATAAAGGGCGGTGAGGGGAAAATCATTCAAGGGGGTGAGACAAAGACAAGTAGATGCAGATCACTGACTTACCTGAGCCCCCTAAACACATAGGAGCTGCCTTTCCAACACTTTTCCCTTTCAATTTCCAATGATGTCGGACCTTTTTCTTTTTTGGCGGTTGACTGACATCATCTGAAATTAAAATATGTCATCAACAGGATCTCATAAATGCACAGTGTGCTTAACACAGACAAAGACTGATTAAAAACATAAACTTTCTCTGATTTAGTTTTTCTTTTAATGAAAATATACCTTTGGGCTGTTTGGAAGTCTTTGAATAGGGCGTCTACCCTATAGGACTATAACTATTGTTGAATAACCAACTAAGTACTTAGTAATAGTCCATTCCATGTTAAATGTGTCACCTATAGTCCTGACTATAACCACTGTTGAATAACCTGTATAGGACTATAACTACTGTCAAATAACCAACTAAGTACTTAGTATGGTCCATTCCATATTAAATGAGTCACATGTCTGAGAGGGTGCCAGAAAAATGCTATTTCCTGTTTGAAATGAGGACATTTGAGAGTCATGACCCCAGTGTGGCTCAGCCCCTTTAGAGTGTCAGGAAGTCAAAGGCTGAAACATTTGTTAAACAGGGGTATCTTCCTCTGAGGATCTTCTATTGCCTCTCTCTCTGAATAAGAGAGTTTCCTATTTACTGGTTCATCCGTGTAACTTTTTGTTGTACTGGTCTGAAATGTTAAATTTCTTTATACCTCATCCAATAAATGATGTAACTGAAGAGGCAGCAGAAATTCTGTATGGATTAAAATTCTTTGTGCACTGTGGCTTATGAATCAAGGTCAAAATGACAGAAAATGTGAAAAATTCTGTGAGGTTACATTGAGGTTATTTTGATCAAAGTATATCTTCTCTAAACACATTATAGCAAACACAACACATTGAGAGCACATTAAAAAAAAGTGTGAAAACATACATTATTACTTTTTCCTGAGTGACAGACAGCATATACACGTAATGTTAGGATTAGAGGAAAAATTTCACCTCCTTAAAACCTTGACAATACATCCCCCTTCCTAGTCTTCCCCTTGCCCCTATTTGACCTGGCCACCAGGTCAGTGTTAACTTCATTGTTAACTTCTTTCCACTAGGACTTGCCCTTAGGTTTGGGCTCAACTCGGTCCAATAAGCATTTCATCTTTCTGAATCAACCACCCAGGACAAACAATCTTGTATCTGCCATGGCCTCATGTAAGGCTCGAAAGTGTGAATGACTAAGTAATGCTCCTAGTTACTTGGAGACAAGTGCTATGGTTGATAAAAAGAACTTTACAGTAAATAAAAAGTGGGCAGTGGTAGCCTGTTTTAGCCATGTAGAGGGCTCAGTTAGCCTAGCGTAGTCATGTGAAAAGTTTTTTTTTCCAGTTTTTTGGGAGAGATCAACTGTGGGCATAGATCTATTGGGAGAGATCAACTGTGAGCATAGATTTATAAATCTAGATTTATGACTGTGGGTAATGGTAAGACCTGATGTAAACTTCAGGTCCTGGACTTCCTTGAGTCCTATTTCCCAGTTGGTAAGATCTAATGCCCAGGAATGGCCCCTGGTCCCAACACCCATGCTTTGTAGGTATGTCACCGGTTCCTGCTGGGATGTTCGCAAGGATTATATATCATGAAGAGCTTGTGATGTATGTGGCATTGCTTATTGTTGTAATATGATGAACCCTCAATTGGTCACTTTGTCTACCTGAATATTAATAAGATGACACATTCTTTCTATTTTAAGGCCAATAAGACATGTTACATATGTGTATGTGCATAGCCTGCAGCCTCATTTGATCTTGCCTGCTGAGTAAATAGCTAGGTTGCTCCAAATCTTTAGGTTACATACGCCCATTAATTTTGAGGTCACTTCGATTGAACTTGCAAGGAAAGGTGATCTATTTATCACATCATTTTTTTCTCCCTCTCAGGGACCCAGTGACCTTAGCTGTGGTCTGTTCTAATGCATTTATCACTTCCCTGGCCAGTTTAAGTTAAATTAAAAAAGCACTAAATCAGGTCAGAGTACTCAGAGGTTTGAAAAGATTGGGGCTGCCAATGAGCTAACCCTCTGCTCTCTTGAAATAGCCTGAGGCCTCAAGTGGCTTTTCATGGGGACGGGTCAAACAAGGAGACACAGCAAAAAACTTTACCTGTTATGGACTAGTAAAAGTAATGTATTTTTTTTAGATCAGATGCATATCTCCATTAATGGTGAGTGGAAATAGCCAACGAAAATTAGGGCTGGAGTAATGGCAATGGACTGTACATAGTAAAATATAGCAAGAAGGTTTGGGTGTGTGTAATTTATACCTTTTTTTTACTCAAGGCTTCTCCACGATAATTCTAAGTCGACAGATATTGCTAAACAATAATGTAGATTCAATTAAAATTATGAGAGTGAATCTAAAATTAAAACATTGTTCATAATATTTCCATTAGTACTGGCAATTTTGTTTTAAAATTCCATGTGTGATAGACATTTTTTTTTGCTACTTTTTCTCTTTTGTGAGGATCTGATTGTAGAAGTTTTTTTTGTTTGTTTTATTACTTCTGTGAGGATCTGATTATTCTGAAAAGTCAGTAAAAGGATTTTTGCCAAAATTTTAAAGTGTCAATCAAACTGGGCAAGACAAAATGTTGTGGTTGCTATCGGTGTGAATAAAATTCATATATTCCAACTTTCAAACTCTGGAGGAAATTCAAATAAGAAAACTCGAATATTAAAATTGTGATGATACTTACCACGAGAAAGAGCCCTGCTTGTTACTGATGAATGATCTTGATGGCTGGCAGCAGAATCACACTGCAAACGAGGCAGCTGGTCCACTCTGGGTGATTCATCCTCCTCACTTGAATCTGATTCACTGAAAAATTGGTATATACAGTGTACCATTTTCTCATAAGACACATAATGAGACAATATGACTACTGACTACTCTATGTCCTGATCCGTACTTGACAAATCATCTGTGTTAACTTATGGCACGTTAATTCTTGAACCATGAGAGGTGCTCAAACCAGCATCTACATCTGCTGCCAGGGGTGAATAACTTGACTCTACCATTCCAACCGGTAGATGGGAATGTCGAACAATGTGCCATAGTTACAATGTAATCAGTTGGCAAAATTGCATAGTGAGGTGATAACACTATGTGATTCAGTGTCAATGGGTTGCTGGTACCTAAGACAGCAC
Organism: Ellobium chinense; assembly: GCA_033807755.1. Taxonomy (NCBI): domain Eukaryota; kingdom Metazoa; phylum Mollusca; class Gastropoda; order Ellobiida; family Ellobiidae; genus Ellobium; species Ellobium chinense. Next base: position 1,081,006 of record JAWQUT010000181.1, on the reverse strand, counting down.
AGCATCAAGAGAGTTAACATCTTAGTCCATAAACATGAAGACTGGAGAAAAGTGAAGGGGTGTCACAGAGAGACTGTATTCCTTGTAACTTGTTATGAGCTTATTCATGAACTCCAATCAAGATATTAAAACCAGCCTTAAAATCTATGAAGGTAAGCTTAGCAATATTGCTGTATGCCTCTCTCCACTCTCCATTAAAATAGTACCAATACTGAGAATGTGGCCTTCACATCGCATACATTGTTTAGTAATGGTCAAATATGATCACATGAGGTCTATAAAAACTTAGAAGAATTCAGAATGTTCACTTCAATGAAGTTATGACACACTCAGTTCTCAACCTGATTTGGGAAAGGTAATCAGAAAAGGTATCAGAGTTACAATCGCACGAGTGATTACAAATACAAACCATGCAGAACAATGACTGAATAGTAGTTGTTATGTCATATATCTAAACACTGCATGGGCATTGCTCTTACCTTCCTTCTTTCATCTTTTGATCAGTACTGTCAATATGACCTGTTAATTTTGCTGTCCAGCTATGTCAATCCCATTCAAAGAATGGGAATTTAGTCTTGTTGAGGATAAAATAAAACAGAAATCTGCAGGCATAATGTGGCCTAAATTTTGGACATGACTTTTTAGGTCAACCCAAATGAAACGTAAGTGGAAATGACACATTTTTACAAAACTAAACTAAGCTCTGTTTGAGATCACATTTGTCATTAGCAGATCTTTACAATTAATTAATTTCAAAATAATCATGTCTGTTGAGTGTTAAATCCTAACTGACACTTCTTTAGCTTCTTAGAACCTATTCAGCCATATCATCTGTCATGCAACAGAGTACACTTCCTTATTCTGAAATGAATAACTTGGAAGTTCATAATTTCCATCTTTACCTCACTTGCATGCCTTGCTCAAACTCCTCCTCAGATATGCTCTCGTACTCATCTTCATCATTGTTCAGAATGTATCTGGAGGCAAAATCCATGGTTCTTGTACTGTAATTCCTCTTGTCTTTTTATCCTGATGACAAATGAGAATTCATTGATAAGCTTCCTCCTATCATTCAATGACAGACCCAATACCAATATTCATGCCAGTTCTCCTTGATAACATGGAAAAAGCTGCAACAAAATTGAATTTGTGATCGCACAGTACTGAAGTCTTTTTCAATAGTAGTTTTATATACTGCTGATACTGGATAAGCCACTACTTCAGACCCGTATACAGAAATATTTTGTCCATGAAGAATGCTTTGGTTACAAGTGGACATGTATAAAACTGATTTCCATAGCTACCTCCAGCTTTTGCCAGAACTTGCATCTGTAGTCATATTGTGTCGTGTTCAGGGTTGTTAATAGTTACTTTTAAAAGTAACTGTTACAATTACTTTACTTTTCTGAAAAATGAGTAATTGTTACAATTACTTTATTTTTTGGAAAGCAAAGTAGCTGTTACAATTATTTTACTTTGAAAAGCAACTAATTACTTTTTAGTTACTTTCAGGTCTCAGTGTCTTGGTTATCCAAGAAACGAAACAAGCGTGCAAAAAGTCAACTGGCACGTTTCACACAAGTTATCTCGGCCGCCTTTTGAGTGATATCCGTTAAGTCATAGAATTAATATCTAATTTATATGTGTTGAAGTCTCAAAACAGCAGCCTTTTTTCGTTTTGGTATCAATGGCCATTTATTTTAATACCTTATTTTAAAAAATCTGCTTCTTCACAAGGAACTTAACAATTTTATGAAGTATACAGCCTGTTTTAGAGAGAAATCTTCAAAATACAAATCTCTGTGTGTTAGTATAGTGACTTTCAGTCACTCAGTTTGTATTTTATTATTATTCCAGTATTATCTTTATGATCCTTCAATCGTGTGTGTGTGTGTCATTTATTCGACCCCAGGAACCGTAAATCTCTCTTTACCAAACGCATTGTGTTGAAAGCTTTTTCCCTTGTATACATTACAGGTTTTTTTTTTTTCAGTGAAATTAAAAATCTATGAAATTTTAGGCTTGGAATTAGAGAATCAGACAGGGTAATAAATTGGCAATTTTGTAACTTTGATTTTCTGTGGCTTAAAATGATAGATTTAATTGTCCCTTCCCTCTTTCTCTTTTAGCTCAATGTCATATTGTCTCATAATGCCTGCCCTCCTTCCTTCCCTGCCTTCTCTCCTTCCTTTGCTCAGTCATTCATTCATCTTTAATTAGATAAACACAGTAATACCTTGATATCAACTACCAGTATGCTACGTCTTCCTCCTTACTAAGTATACACTCCTAATGCATCGAATTTTCCCTTCTTTACCTTTTAAAATAAACCTTGATCCCAAGTTATAAACTATACTTATAAAGTATAACCTCATTATGAACTATAAACTTGAATGGTCCCACTAAAAGATTGCATTTTCCTAAAGAAATCGACCCTGTCACAACAAACTGGAGATAGCACGTTCGGTGCCACTCCCATGTGCCGATCAGGCCAATACTGCACTTAGTTTGATGGGATTGATAGAGAGAATCACGACACTGGACGGCGGATTCGCTTACGACTCGTGACGCAATGGGGGAAATGACATCTCTGTAACGAGTGCAGGCCAGGTGCGTTCGCAACTGGTCGACCGTATCCTAAGTAAGCTGTATTAAATTGTAAAAAAAAAGAGATAAAGTCTGACACCGGTGTATTCTGGCTTGCACGTGACGGTTACATTAATGTTCTTCAATCCTCACATATTATGATTGATTAAAAGCTTACAACATTTTATGGTCTGATGTCTGTGTTACAATTCCACAGCCATCCTACTCAGTCCTGCCCTACCTCCTCCTGACTAAACGCAGATAAGGTCACCCCTCTCAACCCCCTCCCTTACACCGCAGGCGGCCCGACATGACACAACCTGTCCCCCCTTCATCCTTTCCCCCNGAATGTGAGGCCTGATCCTATTATCCTACATCTGTCCAGAGTTGGGCAAGTTCACCAAAAAAGTCAGTTCAGGTCAAGATCAATTCACTGAGGGAAAAATGCTCTTAGATCATGTTTAGCTCAGTTCCAGGAAAATTGTGCATGTTTCAGATCAGCTCAGTTCACCTTGGGTTTTGTTAAGATTAGATCAAGCTCAATTCAGTTCATCAGAATTGAAAATTACTCTGAGGATAAGCACTAGGCAGCAGTTGACAGCCGGCAGGTCTACAGTGCAATTTCATAATTATAACAAAGCCAGAATCAGCTAAAACAAATTGAAACAAACACATTTAATACATACGAGTATAAAATATTGTACAGTTAATACTTCCATATTCAAGAAAAGGTTTAGATGCAGTTTGGACATTGCACCAACATGAAGTACATCTCAAATGGACTGCTCCAAGTAAGTGGCTCTCTCTTCACTACAGTCTACATTTGAAATGTATACATCCATTTAACTAGCACTAGTGGCACTACCTCTAATTACTCCTGTGTTATTTTACATTAAGTTTGTTTTTATATAAGATATTGGCAAACTGGCAAACACCTTGATAATGTGTAAGCATAGTAATCAAAGATCATGGTAATGCCATCTAATACAACTCCCTGCAGATTACAGTAGCAACATTGTAAATCTCTGTTGCTGTTACACAAATAACAAAATGGTTTAAAACATTGTGAAATAATAGCTGACACATAATAGTATTTATAAATAAAAATCCATGGCAAAACTGGCCGGCTGCTGAGTGAAACTAAATGAAATCGATATAGTTTGGTGGTTCTAATAAAAAACTCTCTGAAATTTACAGTAAAAAAGTTTGAAATCTATGAATGTTACTGACATCTAATAGTTCACACATCAGGAAGTATATTATGGTCACGGGTGAACACTAGGCTTGCATGTGGAAATTAGGGAACGTTTTCAGGTAGTAGATGTTTAAGAATAAAATTGCTGTGAAGTTAGCGTCCCTGTGGTGGAGTGGTAGCACGTTCAGACTTACAAACTAAGAGAACTTGGGTTCGATTTCCGGTAGGGTCATGAAATGTCTGAAAAAAGTTTTCTCCACCTTTCCTATCAAAATTGATCATTCACAGAAGTAAATATTCAAAGAACGCAAAAATAATTAGAAATGATCTCTTCCATAATATATCTCTGAACTCTATCGCTTGTGTCATTCGACAGGTAACATTAGCCGTGTCAAATGACCACGTTCTTCATTGGCTGGCTCAGGTGCAATGTGCTTGGACAGGCACACATGCTAGCGTAATTACTGTGTTATGCGTTATGGTTATATTTATGGCCTGATGGCCGCACTGCAAACCTACCACTACTTCTGTGATGTTTCCATTACCAAAACCCTCCTATCCATCTGATCACAATGATTTTGCTGTAGGAAAAGGAATATGTACGCGCGCAGATAAAATATGAATTTTTTTTGCCCCCTTCCTTTCACTGTTCCCGGCAGTGCCGGGAAATCTCAGCTAGTGTCACAGAAAACTTTATGTATGTATGCATTTAAACAAGTATTTCAGACATGCTGATATCAAACAACACTTCAGGTGCATCAGCTTTAGAAGAAAACACATGTGCATTTGAAAGCACATTAACCAACTTAGGTGACAGCAGTTAACAAAAGTGTACCAATATGACCGCGTGAACATTTAATTTGAAGGAAAGCTATGAATCACAATAAAATAATGACCATTTAAAACTGATCAGTTAGTGAAAAGAAAATGTTGATTACAAGTGTCAAGACCACAGTCTTTATAGAGCAAGAGCTAGTAGATTTCAACCAATATTGACAAACAAATAACAAATAAACAAACAATCAAATAGACATCCTGTTGAAATTCACTTCCTTGTTTATGAGCACTCAAGATAGGTATTTCTCTGCTATATTTGCTTTCGATGTTGGCTTTTGTATGTCAGAAATCATTTTCAGAGAGAGTGAGAGATTGCTTGGACCACTTTATAGCTGCTCTGTTTTCACTCGCTCAGCTAAAAAAATATAAAAAATGACATTCGGTTTTGATTTTTGAGGTTGACTTGAAGTTGTGAATTGAGTTGAAAGGTAGGTAAAAAATTACAAATCAAATCGTTCAGAGCAAACAGCCAAAATTAATATAGTTTAGATCAAGATCAGTTCACCTAAAAATATCTCTTTAGCTTTAGCTCAGATCAAGTTCACGTGAACTAATCTAAGTTTACGATCTGAGCTCATATGATCTCAGGTTTGCCCAACCCTGCGTCTGTCCCCTTCACCCATTCCCCCACTAACTTCCTTCTTGGGGGTTGGCGTCAGATTATTACGCCCCACCACTAGTTCCTTTTCATCTCAATTTCAAGTAAAAACACAGTTGAAAAATGATTGCTGATTACCAATGCGATCAAAGGTTGTGCCTATCTCGATAGTTTAAAAATCATGGCATGATGATGTTTACGCAGTGAACAATGGAGGATCAGTGGTACCGTTACGCGGACACCATGATCTTCATGACCGTATAGTTTTGCACAGGTACATGTGGTCAGACGAAGTAGCTTGCGCCTGACATCGGATTGTCAAGCAAGCGCATGACACACCCACACACACGCACGCGCACACACAAAAGCAACGTGTAATTTTGTAATTGTTACACAAAAATTCGATAACACATACTTTTTCGCTTAATTAGATGAAGCTTGTAACAAGTAAGTAATTGCTACTCAAAAACTGTAACGAGTACTCATAGCAGCGCTACTTTTTACTCGTTACAACAACCCTGGTAGTGTTACTAGCTAAATGAGATTTGGGGAAGGAAGGTGAGATTGAAACTTGTGGAAGGCTAATGTAATATGGAGATAAAACCTTGAGGAGAGCCATTACAGTGACATGTAACTGGGAAAACTGTTGACATATATATGATATATGTGAGTCAAACTGTCACATTGTGTAAATTACATTGGCAAAAGCTTCATGCTACACGCTCTGAAATAGCTTTTCCTACATAGTCATTAAAATTGTCATGACTTTGTTTTATTTTTCCATAGCTGGTATGGTTGGCACATGTTAACAAGCCTCTCCAGTGATGAAAAATCATTTTGGTGGAATGATATTTATAAAAAGGCTCTCATGTGGTGAATCCAATGCAAGCAATGAACAGATGGCTTTGTGAGATATACTAGGTATAGACGAGGACTGATTTCATGGCTAATCTATGATTATGTAAACTGTACTGTTGCAAGGGCAATCCAGTCCCTAGATGTAGCCAACTCTGTTATAAATTCAAAACCTATAAAAATATGACACACTCCTAATATCACTTTGTGATAAATGGACTATAAAGTGTTAAACCTTGTACTTGTAAGGATACAGATGTAAATCCTGATTTACAAACATATACCTGGGGTCCGAAGGCAGGAAAGACTGGTGATAATACACTGAACGAAATATGTTTGGATGATGGAAATTGTCAAATATATTGACTATTGTATTGTCACACTCACAGTTCACACATTAAAAAAGTAGACTAGTAAAAATCTCTGCAGTGGCAGATTTTCATTATTGCTAGTCTAGATCTAAACTTGAAACCACAACAGGAAAGTCTACAATATGTTGCAATTTTGCCCTATATATAGTGGCACAGTCACGCTAATGAATCTGATTCTACACAAAACGGCATCGCAATAATGCACTCCACTGATTTTTATTCAATGCAAGACACTGAGGTGTAACTAAGTAACTGAATGAAGAAAATGTGTATCACTACAGTTTTCTGTATAGATCAACTATTATTAAGCCAGGTATTCATTTCGACAAATTTTCTTACCAAACTCAGCATAAGTTGCTAGTCTAGATCTAGTCTAGTATCTTTCACCAAAACCAATAGCAAAGTTTTGGGAAATTTCGCTTAACCCGGAAGTGGTGTCCCTCTTACTGTGATACTAAAAACAACAATTTGTTTTGGAAGTTTCCCTTCTAAGAAGGATGAGACTCCGTGACAAATAACTGCTCACCAAGCCTGTTAAGATAGGATGAGCTCTGTTCAAAGATAGCCACGTGTTTCAAATGGAAACTGAAAGAAAGGTTGATGTGGAGGGAAAGATTAAAGGCCAAAAATAAAAAGGAAAAATATCTGTCATACCGTGAGCCAACTGATCAGTCGCCAACTGAAGGGTCGGCATTTATTGTTTTACTCAAATTTGTAGACAGGGTAACAGGAATCGGCAACTTATTCTTAATTTACAAAAAAAACCAAAAAAAACCCAAAAAACCCAAAAACTTTCTCCAATATAATAAATTGCAGAAAGGAAGTACTTTATTTTTGTTGGATGGTCAGTTTTGTCATGAGAAGTTTGTAAAATAGTTCACCGCATACCGTAAAATCTGAATGCTATATGGACTATGCAGGAAAGAATTATGTATTATGGAAGGTAAACAGATCGAAACCAGAGTGACTTTGATACCGTCGCTTCAGTATAGTAGCCTTTAAAATGGAACATGCCTTAAGATAAAGGGTGATTTGGGGTTGCTTTGTGAAACGGCCGGTATGACTGAAGTATGCAAGTTTAACTCGTTAGAACCAACCAAATGAGCAAATAGCTCCTTTGTAGGATCGTCTGAAACTGTGACGTCCAGGAGTCTAGCAAAATCATGGCTTAAATCCCCTTATTTTCTTTTCTCTTAACCCCGTTTCCCCTCCTTTTGTGTGTGTAAGAGGAGGGAGGAGGTGGGGGTTAACCTTTTCATGTTGCTTTTATTTTTGCTGTAGGAGTGTTATGGTACCATAATATCATCATTAGATGATATTATGGTGCCATTTATATCTTATCCATTCATGGGAGAATGTGGACAACCACTGGTCATAGATAAAAACTGAATACATTTTTGTATGTGAGTCTATTATACGTCCGATTAAACAATGTAGTAAACCAAATTATGTTTAATTAAAGACTAGAGACCATTTGTATCAGATCGATGACGTAGAGAGGTGTGTCTCTTCTCCCCCTCCACCATAGTGGTTTCATGCTGAATTTTGAGTGCATTATCAGACCTTGCCCGCGGTCAGTGCCACGCAACAACAACAAAAAATTGTTGTTTACTTCCATCAGACTTTTCCATGTTTACCTTGCACAGAGCCACCTTTAGTTTCCCTACGACCGAATTCCAACTTGAATGTGGACGATACCAACTATCACGAAAAGTACTGATTACTGTACGGGAAATCATAGTTTCGCGATAATGAAAATGTACCGACTCTTCTATCTACGTTCAGCTCGAAACCGGATTTGCGTATCCTCTCACTTCTATACTTCTATTTGCCCATTATAAGTTGAAGGCTAGTTTTAAGATTTAACTACACATACAATAAACTAACTGTTGTAGCTCTCAGACCCTTGCTAGGTAAGGTGATTGTAGATGAAATCATTGGAAAAAAATGTGGCAGTGACAAAGATTGTCGTTGGGAAATAATGTATGACATAAATATGGCTACATCTGCTGAATACCACAAAATGTCTAATTAATATAAAGATAAGTAGGAGTTTGTGACCCCAGACACCTGAAAGTTAATTTCTAAGTCTTTCCCCTAAACGGTTCTGTTTGCTCCTTTTCCTTTCTCCTCCATCTCAATTTCTCGAAGAAATATATATTGTATTACACCAGATGCTTGTCGTTGATATCACTTAGTCTTTGTGGATGAAATAAGCCTAATAGCCGGTTATGGAACGAAGAATGTGTGGTATTAAGCTGGCTGGATGTTAAAGCGATTAAAACTCCACATCTTGTGGTCACATGTGAATCCCATCACAAGAAAAAACAAATCTATTAGTCTACTAAGGTGAGATCAGGAGGGGAAGGTAGATGAAATTGCAGAGAAAAACACACTTTAAACTATATCACTTTGCAATCATTTATTTATGTTTTGTCGTTCAACATACCTGTTGTTAATCGGTTCATGATATAGGTTAATGATATCATTTTATATTTCCTTCCGTTCTGAGGCCGTGGATGAGGGTGGAGGTGGCCTATAGCTATAAGGGTCGAGCCGTTAGACAATAATCGAGCTTGCTCGTTTTATGCGATACTAAAATATTTATTTCGATATTACTTGACCGATATTACTTTAGAATATGCCCACCCACTGCACTTTCCTTCCTTCATTCAATCAATCGAAGGTCTGCACCACTGGGGGAAGCAACCTGCTGACTGCTCTCACGGTAAGTAAGCATTTAGACTATTAGTAATTAGAACATTAGGTAGACGTCATATTTTGTATTGTTTCATATAGAATTACTTCAGTCAGTCTTAACGTATGAAAGTCGACTGCTTTTGCACAACTCAGAAACAGTCACGAAATAACATTCCAGAGGAGACGCTGTCCTAGAAATTCGGTGTTGTTTACAAATGAACATCGTGTGATTACTGAGATCTTGTTTAGGCTTTTTGTTTATTGTTTACCCACATGCATGTTTCTGTGCCAGTGAGAGAACTGGTAAACAATTTAACTGTCGATAAAAGACACCCCAGCAACCATACAACAGAGTAAGAAATCCTCTGGTGCCTTTGAGGGTCCAAAGTCCAACTTGCGTCGACGTAAACGCCTGGGGACTGCAAACAACAAAAACACTGAAGTGTAAAACTGGACTGATCTGGAGTGGCTAGACTCCAGAGTGAAATCTTTGCAACTGACAATCAAAGCAAACAAGTAAATCTGGAATTGTAAGTAGATATAAATATGTCATTAAGTAAATTACAGTATTCAAATTATTTATTGGCTCTAAGTTAAGTGTTGTGAGTCTTTTTCAGATTAGATTAGTGTGTGTACATTGATTAGGCCACCATTCATTACTCGTGATTTAAAGCTGTGTTTTTTTCTGATTTATATATATATCTACTCCATCAGTCAGATCAGTGAAGAGCGGGAACTGTTTGACATTTTCTCATATATTTTCACATGACATCATGAGCCCTGTAAAATGTGGGTAAGATAACAAAAAGAGGGGCTGGGTGCAGGAAAGTTATCTGACAAAAAAACACTTAGTCTACTTTTGTGTCAGATGTTAGGCAGCTTTAGCTATTGGTGATAAATGTCAAATAATTTAGCTGATAAATTGTCCTTGATCAGTTAGAGTTAGATTCAAGCTCAGGTCATGTCAGGCAGGTTTTTATTTCAACACAGTGAACTTAATGAATCTCACAAATTTTTAATATTCTCCATAGAAATCTGCATAGGAAAGTAGCAGATTCACCAGGCACCCCTGTTTACTAGTCATAATGAAATTATACTATGGGACTTGCTAAAGGCAAGACATTTAGACATAACTGCCACCTTCCAATTTCTGTTGAGCATTCAGTTATTTCTTCCTTCATAGTGATATTTGTTTCTCACATAAAACACTTGAAGCTTGATGCATGCAAAATGCTTCTGTCTTTCATTTTTCTCTCCCATTTTGTCTTTTCCATTCCACCAATCAAACCACTTCTCAGCCCCCACCCCAACTCCCCTTCCTACCTCCTCTTCCAGTTCACTCCAAAACATGTCTGCTGTATAATTTGCGGCTTCCGTTTCATCAAACTGTGCTCATATAATGGTGAAAAGTGTGGAAAGGTATTAGACCTGTAAGATTTTCCCATGAGAAGTTTACTAAAGTAGTGGTGTTGTATCTTTCTTATTGAATGCTTAACAATCAACATTCTTCCTAATTTAATAAGTAGCTTGGACATCTCAGTCCAATAAACTTAAACTGTTTTGTTGGAGAAACTTTTAAATTTTTTTCACATGATATTATAGACAAATATAAACCCATTTTTTCCAACAAGTCAGGCCATATCAGGATAACTTTGTGGAAAGAGAAGATTCAGAAAGTATCAGACTAAAGTAATGATGGTTTTATCACTATGGAATTTTTTGCTTCATAATAGTTTCGGTGAACAGATAATAGCCATATGGTTTGTCTGGATGATAACCTAGAAACCTAGAATTATATTCTGTTTATATGCACATATCAGTGCGGCTCATGACAGTTTATCTTATCATAATGTGCTTCTTGACTTTGACCCGAGAATAGTGGAACGATTTGCGACGGATTCAACTGTTTATCAGTCACTGCATTGCTACATAAAGTGCCTGTTTAACTTGGGTTGACCCTAGTCGGTGTGAATCCACTGTAATGAGGACACAGCATCTTGACAGTGTCTTTTGTGAAGGTGTGAAAAGTTTTTTTACGATATAACACTTTGCTGCTGAGATAATGTGTATTGCATTATAGAGTTTGTATTATTTGAAGTTACCATCTGTGACATGATTTCTTAATCTACAGATATCCTTGGTACTGTGACAATGCATCATACTTTAAAACAAGGAAGAGAAATAGTCATGCATGTTTTCAGGTTGTAGACGACCTGCCACCCCAACTCTAATCTGTAGGCAGTTAAAAAAAGGTCCACATGCTCATGTGTTGTCACGATATCATGTTTTGATTACTTCACTGTGTGTGACACTGTGTGTGCTGTATGGTGTAGCCTAGGGGCCTGCAACACCATGCATGTGGTTTAGTGTAATCACAGTAATGCTATGCCATACCATGCTTCACAACTACCACACCATACCTCACTGCACAGTGGTGCACGTAGACTGAAGAATAAGAATAAAATTATTAGCAAAAAAAGGGAAAGGTGCCACTGTTTGTGTTAGATCTGACATACTCATGCTGTACTGGGAACATAAAGAGTTAATCTGCAGGGCAACTGAGCATATTTGAGGTGAGATGGAGTCTGCATTGTGTATGTAAAAATGCCAACATCATATTGCCAGTAGTGTCTATAATGCCCAACTCAGCTGTTTTTTGGGGGTTTTTTTGTTGTAAATTTAAGGTGGTGACAGATGGCGTTCTGTATCAGATTTGTTGTCAGCTTATTTTCAGAGCATTTTGACAAATATGGAGAAGTTTGTTCAGCAAATGCATCTAAGCTTGCTATCTTTAGCGTAAGTCCTTGTTGCCTGCTAAACCTTACATCACAAAGGAAGAGTTTAAAAGTTGTTGTTGTATGGAATAAGTTATATCTCTGTGTTCTTTCAAAACTGTTTCGCAGGTTTGGGAAATGGGGTGAGTGTTGGGG
>JAWQUT010000181.1:1051274-1066040 GCA_033807755.1 Ellobium chinense | reverse complement strand
GAAGCGTTTAGAAAAGAGACCACTTTTTAGCTGAAGTAGTATTTGAGGTTATTTGGTTTTGCAATGATTTGATTATAGTTATAGGCTGTTATGTCAGTAGTCCTGTTCTAGCCTTCCGGTTTTTTTTTTTTGTTTCTCTTCTGGGAGTCAAGCGTCCAAAATGGCAAAGCGTAAATTTCATCTCTGCTGAATTATTGGATAATTATCAGTATGCAGTCCTTTGACTCTTGCCATGCCAGTATGCCATCAGAGATGTTGTCCGGTGAAGATTTTTGACATTAAGCCCAGTTGCCGGGGGAGGGGGTGGGGTACAAGGTGCCTGTCATTCATAATATTGCTTAGATGTCTTTTAAAGCTTAAGCACTGTTTGACTGCTCCGAGTGTCGTAAAGACCTAGGCCATATATGATTAAAAGTTAGCAGTCAGCGGTTTTTCTGAAGTGCGTCACATCAGGCAGACCTTTTGTGAGACAAAGATACTTGTGTGTTTTGACATTGTCGTCTTCGGACTCCGGGAGGAATCTCGAAGCAGACGATTAAAGTAGACTAGATTTCATTCTCTGGCACGTTTACGTAGAATTAAATAGACGATAACTTGTTTTCCTTCCTTTCTTAAGCTTTTTTTTCTTTTTCTTTCTTCTGTTCTTAGGTAATGTACTTATTGTGGTTTTGTAGGCCCTACATGTTCTTTTGTAATGAATAAGTGTCAAAGTTTGAAGTGAATTGTTTGGCTAACGTCTAATAAAGGTTTTGAACTTGAATTCTTAAGGGATTGTACGAAGACTCGTAGTATAACGGTATAGCTGTTGGGAGAGGAATAAGATACCCTATCAGAAAACGTTTTTTTCTTTTCAAGAGAAATTCAGCAGTCTTCAACCCCATTCCATCATGAGTTGTTGAACTTGCTAGAGGAGCTAACGAAGTAATTCAGATTCTTGACATGGAGACGCTTTTTGAGTCTCTTCATTCGTTAAGGGTTAAAACTTGATCAAGATAAAAACGCTGGCTCAGATATACAGTATATAACAGAAGAAGGCTTAGTCCGATGTGTGACTGATAGTGATCCATTCTGTATGGCTTGTATTTTGTGGACTTCACCCTTTCTATTTTCATGTTCAAGACATTTTTTGGCGGTACAGAGCAACGGTGAAAAAAACAAGAAAAGTCTGATTCGTCTGTCGCTGTATTTTTTAAACCTACATTTTATCAGCTGTTTTGTAAGGTGAAGGTGAATGTTGGAAATTCGGACAAGGCTTCCGACCTGGTCCAAAGTCCATGGGTTTGATAACACGATATTTTGGTAATTGGACCAAAGTAGGCGCCGTAGTTGAACGCTCAGTGACTGTAGGTAGGTAGACACCATGTTACGTTGGACTTTGAAAACCTATTGGACTCTGGAGGTAGGTGCTGTCGCGCGGTTAAGGGCAAGGTGGTGTTATTCTCACGTGTAGTTCAAAGTCTGCATTGTATCGATACTAGACTTCTTAGTCTGAGTGGTTGAAATGATCAGATTGGTACTTCAGTGGTATTTCTGTATCCATCAGACCGCAGACTGCGTCTAGGGTTTACTGTTATCTTGTGTTGGAAAGAGAGGATCGTAGAGGGAGGGAGGAAAAGAATCCACTTTCGGAGTTTTTCACTTCTCTTTTCGCGTTAAGTAATTTGTTTCCGTCCGTCTGTTCTCTTTTCTCCCGTCATTCCTCCTCTTCTCTTCATCATCATCCCTTTCTCCCTCTCGTCTCCCTTCTCCACTCCTCTGCTTTTCCATCTTTCTTTTGTCTTCTCTCCGTCTTTTTCCATTTCCCACCTTTGCCTCTTCTTCTTCTTCTCCTCATTTGTCCTCACATTCTCGTCTTCTTTGCCCCCTCCTCCCTATTTTCGCCATCCAAATCATCCCTTCTGACTTTTAGCAGGCACATTACGAACAACGCCAAGGCTTATTATAGAAGCAGAATAACACAGTTTAAAAAGAAAGAAAGAAAGAAAAAGCTTGTTGTGCAAAATACCAAACCGCTTAAGAGTATTTTTGCTTTATGCAATGCCAATACGTTAAAATAACAGATGTTTCACTCTTCAGTTGGAAACAAACGTGACCGCTTAATGTTGTACACTTCTTAATGGCAGCCTTTTTGCATGTTGCGGTGTGGTTGGTGCAAAAGCGGAGCTGGATGTACGCCATGTTAGCGGTAACGGCATACCGACAATAACAGAAATACGGCGAATCTCGGTAATAACGGGGTGGTCAGGACTTTGAGCATTTTCCCGTTATGACCGTGTCCCGTGTTTTCCGAACTAGAACATGGAGACAAAGAGAGGTAACCTGAACTTTATCCTCGTGTTGATGTGTGCGCACGCAGCAGGTTCCATGCAGTCACGGCTGGTTTAACATGCGAACAATAAATAATAATAGTCAGCGGTTTGTTTTCTCCCACGCATCGACATCCGGTTAATATGCCGTAATAGCCGTGTTTTCTCTCTGCAGAGAAGAGGGAGGTTTGAGAAACGGGGATAGAATAGACTATTCTTAATAATACATCCGGGTTCTCCATTGCAACAGGGCCCATTATATGAAGCCAATTCTAGTGGTTGTTCTTTTTGTGTTACCATCACATGCGCCACGAAAAATGAAGTTCGTTATGAAGTATTCATTTAATGAACATGCCTTTTTATTAAGTATGAATTTCACATATTATTTCATTCTTCATATAGATACCGACATTAAATGTACAACTGTACATGTGTACTTTTCTCCATGCACGTAAGCATACTTTATATCGATGTTTTGCTATATATATATATACGAGTGTCTTGTAATTCTATATATTTCACTTTACAGATAAACTGTAGTCCTTGTCTTGACTGATAATATATTTTCTTGAGCGGAGCAAACTTTCCACAGTTTTTGTCCCTGGATTATGGACAAGTCTTTCGACCTCTAATGTGTGAAATAACTCAAGAGTATGTTAAAGGACATACGTCATGCAGTTTTAGAAATTTATGGAGTTCCAGACATGTCCGTGGTAGCAAAAACAGGGCAGATCATGGAAAGACAGAATTAACAACCATCTGATACAGCCTCATTATATAAGACCAATAAATCAACCGGCTTTCGACGTGGATTTTTGTTTTTTTTTTCTCTTGGAGAAGTGGGGTATAGGGCGGGGATTACCATACTTGCGGATGGCACCTTCATGCCTGTAGGTCTAAGCAGAAAATGTGGATTCATTTTTATTTGGAAATCCCCACTTTTCGTTGTTGTTTGTTTTTTGTTTTTTTTTAACTTTAACACATCAAAATAACAAATTCCAAAGTGCATATGAATTTAACACACTTACTGAGTGGATATTTTGAAGTGTGC
Organism: Ellobium chinense; assembly: GCA_033807755.1. Taxonomy (NCBI): domain Eukaryota; kingdom Metazoa; phylum Mollusca; class Gastropoda; order Ellobiida; family Ellobiidae; genus Ellobium; species Ellobium chinense. Next base: position 1,062,683 of record JAWQUT010000181.1, on the reverse strand, counting down.
TTGTGTGAAGTTCTGTGCGCGTAGGCATATTGTATTTTAAAGATGTGTATATGAAGCAGTGGGCATGCTAGTGACATGATTATTTGAAGTACATAGTACATGTGTGATGTAGGTAGATTTAGACCCAGATCTATGTGAAGATGACGGTTAAATCAAGACAAACTTTGGACATCGATTTAACTGTCTGTGTTCCGGGGAAAGATTTTATGTACAGTGTAGATTTGACGTGGGGATATGATCCTGTTTGTCCCAGTTAATTATGTCATGTGTTGTAATGTATGTCACAAACTTTGTGCTGTAAGTTAGTCATAGCAGGCAGTGGCCACCTCACCTGGCTCTTTGTGCGTTTGTATAGAGCATTGCGCGAAACCTTGTATCCGGGTGATTTGTTGGTATTGTCGTAATCAATGAATACGTCAGTCAGTTTATATAATAGTTCGCCTGACCAATACTATCACGGTAAATTTCGGACAAAGAGTTCGTTCAAACTTTAGTGTTGGGGGAGACCTTCCCAGGAATTGGCATTTGGTAAACACTTGAGGCCTAATCAACAAAATGACTCAGCATGTCGCTTTTACTTCTGCCGTATTGTGACTAGACAGATTTGTTCGATCACGGCCTGATAGCTGATGAAAAAAAAAAAGGCAGATCTGTGAATTGAATCACCTGTAGGTCCTCCCGGGTAGAGTGCACCTGAGTCGTCCATGTCGTTTTGAGATTCAACTTCAAGGTCCATACTGATTGCACAACCCATATACAGTACTGTTAGAACTTTAAACTTCTTATTCCTGTTTCATGCCTTGCGATTAGTTTTAAACAAGGGCCATGGGCTCTAGCTTGTGTTGTGGCTCGAACATCTCGTCGCGGTCAGAAAGTACCTTTGTGAGCTGAAGGTTGCGGCTAGGGATCGTATACCATGTCACAAGTAGGTCTGTAGCATGATTTGGAAGAGAAATCACCTGGCTAGAAGCTCAGTGTCGAGACGAATCGTCGACCTTTGGACCCAGTGCATAGTTTATTATGCTAGATTACGCAGGTTTAGATGTGAGAGTTCACCTGCAGTTCGGGAAGGTTGACCGACTCCAATCTGCCGCAGGACGCGCTGTTCATGACCGCTAACCACCGATCAGCTGGGCTGGTCGTCTGTCGCAGATTAGCTGTAGGCGGTCGAAGTAAACAATCCACTGACCATTGCTATTTATTCATATTGTGTCCGGCTTCTTTGTCAGAACCAGGGTATCGGACAGTTTATACAATGTAGTAATCAGTGTTAAAGGATTTAACCACCAATCAGCTGGACTATATTTAGTGTCCGGGCATCATTCACGGGATCGTCTGCCACAGATTGGCTGTAGACGGTTGAAGGAAATAATCTATTCCTTGACCGTTTTATTTACATCCTGCTGTTTGGGGGAAAAAAAATAGGGTATTGACCAACTATAATTATGTTATTATCAGTATATCCTTGAAGTGCTGTCTGCTCTAGTAATTCAGGGGAAATCACTATACATTTCGAAAGAAATCAGTGGCAAACGGATGACGGCGATTACTGGCACGAGCCGGTTACTGACACTAAAGGATAGAGTGTTGAAGAATCTTCAGACAGTATTGGGTCGATGATAAAAGTGCATACTGTATTAATTTTGTTTTCGTCTGATCAGAGTACGCAGTCAAAGTGACCACTGCCCCATTTGACCTGTTCTTATCAGATGACCGTGTTTTTGTGGCCTGGTGATTTTCATATCTTTGCCCGCGGGTATTGTTGATATTGTTCTTAAAAGGATTGGGATTCTTCTAGTCAAATGATTATTGATAATGTGATTAGATTTTCAAATTTTAGATCAGGGTTTCAGATAGATCCATCAGTATAAAATCTATGCAGTTATTGGTGCTTGTTATCCTCAGGAAGGTAAGAACAAGTTAAAGAACATTATGATATCATTGTTTTAGTGTGAAATAAATTTCCCTTTTTTTTTTTAAAGCTTGCTTCACTCTAGCTGGTAGATTTTTTATATTTTTTTGTGTGTCTGTGTCCAGATTTTGTTTTGTAAAGAAATACAGAAATAATGACATCATGATCCTCTGAAAGCCGAAAAATAACTTGGATAGGGAGTAAAACTAGGAAGTGAAGTATAGGCTGTTTCCTTGTCTTCCCTGTTGAACTTCGATCCACTGAAATACATCAATGACTTTCCCTGTTTTATAAATATTATGAGTGACTCCTGTGGTGCTTTCAGGAGCTGCTTGGTCACCACAGAATTTGTAAGGTGTAATATAATTGTGATACTGTATGTGACCATCATTGATTTTGCAATGGGTCATTTTCCTCAACTGCATAGAATGATAACTCTTGAGCTGTTCCCAGAGTGAAAGGGCCTTCTGGGTGTTTTCTGCTGTTTGGCTTTGTAAACTTGACAACCAATTGTGAACACATTATCAGCTGCGTAATTTTGTGCTTGTATATGAACATTCTTTGTGATATGATAAACCGAATTTTAACACTGTCAAAATTGATGCTAATTGTAAAAGAATAGGCAACATCTTGATATAAATAACCCAAGAGAGCAAAATACTTCTCATATATTATGTGCGTTACACCAGCTGGTGGTGGCATATATTGCTCTTTGTGCATACTAATTTCAAAGGATGGAGTTGCCTTTCTTTGGCAGATGTCAGTACAAATTTTTGTAATGATAAAACTGAGTACCTCTGTGAGCACTGGTATTGAAGTTTGTTCCATGAAATGTTGAAATATATCTGCTATTAGTGCTTTTAATAATGAGTATGTGTATTGGAGGGAGAGGAGGTGAGGGCGGCGATAGGGAAGGAATGGCAAAGTGAGAGAGTTCAGGTTAAGAAATTATATGTATTGGGCAGATCTGAAAACATGCGTTATGACTGTGAGATAGTTAGAAAAGTATGAAAGAGAAGAGAGAGATGGGGTGACAGGATATGAATATGTATGTAACCTCTCGAAGTGTTTTCAACTTCCATGTAATTTTATTTTGTATATATATTTTGTATACATGTTGGAAACGGTCAGTGGCCTGCAATAAATATGTATTGAATTGAACTAAATTGATATTTCACATTTAATGGTTTATGATGTACTTCACCCTTTTTACACAAGCTAAAAGTAAAACAAAAGAGTGCGTGTTTCTCAACAAAGAAAAACCTTGTCACTCAATTTGCTGTTTCTGCAGTAAAGTGCTCTATTATGCTGTGATAAGCCTTTACAATTCATCACTTTTCAGCGGGAACAATGAATTACTCTATTATTGAAATTGAATAGAAAATAATGTTATAATATTGAAACTTGACACCAGCAAATTTCGCAAGCATTTACGCAGCTTGTTCAACAGTCTGAATGAATATTTATTGTCACAATTTTATCTTTGTTGATATGAATCTATAAAATTCCATGTCTCAGCATCTTTATCTTTAGTTGTGTTCTCACCTGAATAACTTCAGAGTTGTAATTTGGCTTTTTTGTGTTTATTTTGCAGATAGGCAGACTTGCATGACTGAACAGCCCAGAAAAGCACATCAGTTTGGTTTTGCTTTCACACAGTTTGCCAGCCGTAGGCAACTGTGCAAGTTATGAACATTTTCTAGAGAAACAGTGGTTCTGAAAAGTGGAGTTTTAATGTTATTTACCTGAATTACCTTGCAAGAGAGGGAGAGCTCTTTATTGTGGTAGTCCTGAGGATTTACATTCCAGTTTTGTTGTGTTCCTGAAGGAAGCATCATAGAACAATCATGGCTGAAGCACATGCTGCTGTTGCCTTTTCATTTACTGTAACGCCAGATGGTTACGACGTCAACATCAACCATGAAGCTATCCGGGCAGTCTGGGAGAGTGGTGTTCGTTCTTGGAAGAAGAGGATTGGCAAGCTGAAGGTGAGAAACATCAACTTTTGTTTTGAATAGTTTCAGATTTAATACTGATTTCTAGTTAAAGAGTCTTACTTGTTTTACTTGTTGATGGGGACATATCTCTGCCTCCAGACATATCCAAAGATGCTCCAATCCCCATACCAAAAAATCAGCTTAAAGAACACTTTTTAAGAGATCCGAGGAATGGAATCTAGTTTAGAATATGGCTTGTGGAAATATCTCGGAGAGAAGGAGATAATGGTGCTCACATAGCATTAACGTGTCTACAGGCTGAACAGAGTGACAAAATGATCACATCTGTAATTCTGTTTACATGTATATACTAAATACCAAAACTTGTGGCACACATTGCTCCACAACACAACAATGGATCCCAGTGATTTCGCACTCATATGGGAGAACAGCATATAATTGTGCACTGTATCGATAGTTTTGGAGAAACAGTTTTGGGGAAAAATAAATTTATGAATTTATTTGCATCATGGTTTTTAGAATAAAAGGTGGAGTGCACCATAAAAAAAATCATTTCATGTTTTTGTCCTCAGAACAACATTCGCAATGGTGTGTTCCCGGCATCAATGACCTCATGGCTATTTGTGGTGACAATTATCTTGGGTTTGAAATTGGCAGGAGTGGATCCTTCGTTTGGGGTCATTGAGTCCATTCACAAACATACTCCATGGTAAGAAGAATGTAGCTGCCTGTTTTTATTCCAGTATGAGTGCTGTCCTTTTACAGTGGAGCGCAGATAATGTATACACCTTGGGACTGACCAGAGGTGTACTTATTAACAGAAATATGTATCCTTAGAGAAGAAATATCAGGACCAAGAATACTATACTCAGTATGGGTGTTTATGTACTAAGTATTTCTGTATTACGTGTGCTCTACTCTATATAACTCCTTTATCATTGTGTGAGAGGCATCTGCACTAAGTGATCATGAGCCTTCAGAGTCAGTTTTAAAGGTGCATCTCTTTCGGTTAGCATTTGCCCACATTATTTTTGTCCAAGTTCATGGTAAAGAAATTTCTTGTTACTTTACTCCAGCATGTTCTCAGTTCATCTGCTTCCCACAGATCTCAGAGCTGCCAAGTATCCCACAAATTGCTTGTGTTGTTTCCTTCTGAGATCTTGATTTAGTAGTGTTTCCACTCTACAGTGTGGATTACGTAGTCTGACATTCCACCCCATTATTTGACTTTATGCATTTGGCAGCTCGTAAATACATGTGCAGTTTTCTGAATTTTAGTATTATATATATAATGCTTTATACTTCTTCTATTCTTTACCCCCAACCTCTTCTTCAGTGAAATGGTTTCACATTATTACCTTTCATTTTTTTTTTATTTTGCTTCTCAGCTGTTCGTGTAGTGCAGCTGTAAACTTACTATCTGTGCCCGTATTTGTAGACCTCATAAATTGATAGCAAGTGTGACTTGATTTCCCAACACACAGTAAAGACAGCATTTTTAGACAGACTTGACAAGTGGCCTTTGGCAGTTTGTTGGCAAGGCTATTGTCAGATAGTCATGGTTCAACCAGAACTAAAGAATAGCTTGTAATGATGCTGGCATGCAACCAGCTGACGGTGCTAAAGTACAAAACACAAAGCACAGGTAGTCTTGCTACAGGTATTATACTCCATGAACATTGCAATTGTCAGGCTCTTGGAGCTTGTGTGCTGTAGGGAAAAGTTTGTGTCCACTCTATAAAAGGAGTGTTGCATAACTCACTGAATGTACAGTGTAATGCACAGGATCGTAATTAGCACCTCCACAGCCTCTGTTATTTGGGGGAGGGGAAGTAGTGGAGAGAGAGGAGGAGAAAAATTGAACAAAGAGAAATGGAAAGAGGAGGATACAAGTGACGTGAAATGGGGGCCTCCAGGCAATGGTTTTGTTGGATGGGGGTGAGGGGATGCAGACAAGGTAGTCAAAGCTCTGGTAATGTATTATGTGACAGTAATCTACTTCTAAACTTATCAAGTATTTATGGCCTAAATAAGCTGCACTATTGTTGGGTGACAGACCTTGCCAACCACTAAAAACAGTGTTTGTCGTATCATCTACCATACCATTAACTTGATTAAGTGCTGTTAACATAGTATAATGTATGTCGGGATAGCTTATTAACAGTGAACTTGAGCTCTTATGTAAACAGTGAGGACATAACCTGATTGAATAACATTTCCATCCACCTAGTTAATGGCAGGTCTTTGTAATGATATAAATGACAGCACTAAATGATGTAGTGCTGAAAGCCATTTTCCAAGATCACGTTGACAATGTTTTGTTGCTGTCTTTGCTTCTTTGTATTTCAATTATGAATGTCAATTGCTCTGCCAGTGCAAAGAATTAAATACTCTCTGACTATTAATAAATATTTAAAGAAGATATTGGTTCTGTTCTGTAAGACTGCTTGCCTATGGGAATATAATAGATAATGAATTTAGTCTACACAGTGGCAAACCTGGTTCATGAGTGGGGCTTGCTGTTGTCATGGAATCATGTACTTAAGACAGATAATTCTTCATACTGTAATGTGTACAGACCCATTTATTGAAATACATCATATGTGGCCACAGCGTCATTCACCTCACCAATCATTTTCCCTGCATTAGAACTGTCTTCTTTTAAGTTTCATTTAATTCACAGTATGTGTGGGCAGGTAGTAAAATTTCAGCTTTAAAGAAATGAAAATAAAAATGAAAATACAGCTTTATTTACCCTATAGGGAAATTGATTTACAATGTCATACAATGTTATACATCTCATTTATAATACAAACATATAGGACAATACATGTAAATACATAATATTATAAATGAAATTAATAACAAAGTCTTTGCTGATCATCAGCAGTGCAGCGCCCTGGTTCCCCCCAGCTCCAATGCCAGATACTCATTTACACCAGAGTCAAGTGGGAAAATGGAAGTGGAGTGTCTTTCTCAAGGACACTACACCATAAACCTTCTGGTCCATGAGTCAAACACACAAACCTTAGACTTGAGAAGTCTTCAGTCTTTGAGTAGACTCATAAACTTCACGGCCATGCTGCCTCCCGCTGCTGATCATGTAATCCTTGATGCTTAATTAATAATTTGATCCAGTGTGAGTACTCCTGCAGTCATGAGTGAACATTTTCTGTTTTATATTTTGCCTGTGTCAATCAAACATGTGGGTCCTTAAAGGTCCTTAACAATACATGTATTAATTAAGGTCCATAATCAGTGCTTTATTTTCACAAAATCTTCCTTGGGCCTAAAATAGCCCTTAATCTGTTTTATGAAAGAATCCTTTAATTGTGCCGGTATCAACCAAAGATGTGCAATAGTTGCAGTTTTTACAACTTTTACTGAAATAAGGTAAAAATAAATCTCGATAGATTAAAGAGGTGCCATCCCCTCATTCCTATTTACAGCGATTAGCAGTTTCATCTTAGTTATTCATATTTTGATCTGGTGGCCAGTAAACTTGTTGAAATAGGTCCTTTTAAAGGCCCTTAGCTTTTATCATGGAAAAGAGGAGTGAAACCTTATGGTGGATAAGCATTTTATTTCTCAACATACAATATATTTCTCATAGTAAGATATATCAGGGGAGCCCTGTTCACCCTCACTAACTGGACTCATCTGCCATCACCTGCTGAAGTTGTCCATGAGACGGAAAACTGACTTGGCAGTAGTAAATAAATATTTTTAATAAAGTATGATTACAAGAGATAATGCAAAGGACAGCAGAGCAAATGTCAACATCATAATATTGAGAAATATGACATACAAGATGCAGAAAAAGTTTGCTGTCATCATAACAATAACAATAACAACAACAACAACAACAACAACAACAACAACAGCAAGCACCATTTCTGGAGCAAGATCTCATTTCAAACTTCACATTTCATAGCATAAAGTGCCATTGCCTGCTTGAAGGCTCTTATCAAGCTGATTTCATTTATGTTGATTTAGCCAGTAAATACTGATATGGGAAGTGCGCCTGAACCCACACCCTTTGTGTGTGTATGTGTAAGTGTTTGTAATGTGTCTTTATTTTGTTATTGAAATATATCTCACATGAGGCTTTGGAAAAATTCATTATGGAAACTAAATACGTTGACCTTAGAATAATGTCATATTTTGATAATAATATAATGTATTGAATTACTTTAATAATAATGTAAGGTATTGAGTTTAAAATAAACAGCAGTGATCCATTCAAAATATGTAGGATTCTTACCAGGGGTCAGTGCCTAAAGAATAATGTTTATTCTTGTTCCACCACCTGCTGTCCCCTCCTTTGCATGTTTTGAGCTCCATGGGAGAGAAATATGCTGTAGGTCTTATCTTTATAGTTAATAAATGTCTTAAGAACTGTACACCAGTTTAAAAAGCTGACAGTAAAGGAAATTAAGTAATAAAGATCTCAAATAATGCAGGATCTTGAGGATGCATCAAGTAATTCAAATTATATATATAAAAGTCCTTTGAACTTCACTCAAAATGGAAATACTAAAAGTAAAAGGATACTAACTAAAATTGTTTTGCAAATTTTCAAGAGAAAAAGTTTTCTTCATCATGCACTGAGTGTTTACCCTTAATGAAAAACGCATCTCTCACAACTTTCTCTGTTTGATTGTTCTTTTGCTTATGTTGGTAATATCCTGAGAAAGCATTTCTGTTGTGTTTTTCTGAGTCCATCTATCTGTACAATGGTTACTTGGCTGTAGGCAAAGAAAGGTATAGTGGAATTTTTGAATTAAATTCTAAGATAAGAAGTGTAGCTCATTATTGTGTGTAACTTTCACATGCATAGATTGATTATTGTTCTGTCATTTCATTATTCAGATGGACATTGGTAATATGTAGCCCTCAGTAACGAGTGTGCTTTTCCCATGCATCAATGGCCCACATTTAATGCCCACTATATTGGGAGAATGCTTGTGTTTAGTGTTAGTATAAAGACAGCAGTGTAAGAATAAGATCCTGAGGAAAGTTGGAAAGTTAACCCTTGTGAAGCTAAGATCACCTCAGCTCTCTCTGACATGCCACTCCTCTACAAGGGAGGTCAAATTTGATGACATATTGATGGCAACTGAGCAAGCTCCAGAGGTGAATTTGAATAGCTGTGAGGCAGTTGGAGGAGCTGCAGACTTCAAAGTGAAATGATAAGATGGTCGATATTGGGTCATACTGTGAGAACATGGCATGAACCACAGTTGCAATGAGAGTTAATAATCAGGCTTGCTAGGGGAGTAACATTGTGAAGTCTCATAAGCAAGCATTTGCTCAGATACGAAATTTACAAATTTCAATATTATTGTTGTAATCATTTTCCAGGGTGAATACCTCATCACACTCAGTTGGCCTATACTGCAGCACCGTCGTGTTTGGTACCCTTATATGGATTGCCAAGTTCCTCATCCTCAAGTACATGCTGAAACTATTGCTCACCTACCATCAGTGGATCTATGAAGTCAGGGGCAAGATGACCCTGAAGACCAAGCTGTGGTTTGTAAGTGTTGTTCCATAGTAAGAATAAAGGGGTGTTTGGGGGGAGGGGAAGAGGAGGGGGAACAGATCAGTTCTGCCTTGTATAGAAAATGAGCATATACACCAGATTAGGTCAAAATTTCTTTTTTGTGACCCATGTATAGAGTTCATTGTTCTCTTGTCTGTTTTCCTCTTCTTAGCTTTTCGAAGATAACTGTCAGTGTGCTTCATTGATTTCAAAGTTTTGGCATCTACTGTAAAATTTTGAGTTTGGCTTAGTACCGTATTTGCACAAGGCAGTGCTATTAAGTCTCTGGGGTTCGGTGAGACCTAGTTAGTAAACATTATTACTTTTTTTTCTCACGGATTTGAATGATGTCATTCTGGGACGACAATACTTGGCATACATTGGTTGCAGAGTGGAAATAAGCCAGCGTGTATTATCAGCACAATGTGGCTGCTGTATATTGAAATGGGTTTATGATAAGATTTATGAATGTTTTTAATCCCAAATCATGATCTCAAACAGTTTGACAACTGAATTTATTAAGATTTGTGTAAATGAGTCATGTGCACAGTTTTTATAAAGTGTTCTGACAATTCCAGATGCTGATCCGCCTGTATGGGGGTAGGAAGCCACTTCTGATGAGCTACCAGGCCTCACTGCCCAAGTTGCCTGTTCCCAGTCTTAAAGAGACCGTGGACAACGTGAGTATCTTTTTCCCGAGATACCATTCCAACTGGCCTAGGCTTTCCTGGATCACCATTTATGTCTGTAAACTGTCCACCTCAGCAGTTCTTCATGCTGTGTGCATCCATCCAGCTTGTTAGTCCATTAAGAATTTTCTTTAATTTTTTTCCTGTCTGTCTGGTTCATCATTTAGTTCTCTGAATAATACAAAGTATTCTAGATGTTACTTCATTACATATGAATATCCTTGTCTTCTCACTGATCTTGTAGGAAAGGATACAGTGGTGCTTTCTGCTGCATATCCCGGCATTTTTAGATTTCAAATATAAGCAAAATAATTATGCAGTGATAGACCGGCTTTTTAATGATAGCCAGTAATGCAACATGCCCAAGCTTATTTTTGAATTCCCTCGAAAGGTCTCTGCAAGGTGTCTATTTATTTGATGTCAGCCCTGAAAAATTGATATGAAACAGAAACAAAATCAATTTTGGTGGTGAAAAATACCAATTTTGACAATGCTGCAGTTTTTACCCCTTTTTATTCATTAATTTTTTCCCCCCTTGTTCTCACACAGTCTACTTGTTTGCTTTATTATTCAAGTCATTATTTTAATGCAACTTTGAGCGCATTTTTGGGGATAGCTTTGCGTGCCTCATATAAAGTATTACTCGTGTAGATTTATTTGTATTTACTAAAGGATGCTGTTTACATGAATTTGTATGAAATTCAGAGAGAATTTAGGAGGCAGTTCTAGCAAGAAAACACCACTTGTAAAATGTGAAAAAAAAATATTGAAAAGTCTTGTTTTAAGGTTTTGACCATGTGTCTTCAATAGAAAAATGAAAGAAGTAGGTTAACAATAACTTACAGTATATGTCCATAAGAGCCATGGGCACTTTCAGTACATATTGATTACAAGTGGCCATGGTAGTAGATAGTCAAAAAGCAAGGCAACTTTTCCAAGGTATTCTGTTGTTTTTGATCCAGGTTTGTCACACACCTGGAGAATCTGGAAAAACACCCCTGTGAACAATTATTATGGTATTTCTAGGTTTGAAAATATACCTGAAATCGCCAAATTTGACAAGTTCTCATGGAAACGTCATAGGAACTTCATAATATTGAAGTGACAGCTCATAATGTTACAATTACCAGGAAAATATAATGGAAGATTTATGGGAAAAAGTTTGTACATGTATTTCCTTGCAGCCGTGATTATATATATATATTTTTTTTGTGTATGTTGGTCACGGCAACTAATGCAAGGCGTTTTCGTGCACTTTAGTTTATCCTTTGATCTCCATCGCACCATCACCTACTATTGCCGCCG
>JAWQUT010000181.1:1023500-1051183 GCA_033807755.1 Ellobium chinense | reverse complement strand
TTCACCGTTGTGTTAATTCGCATTCACTTTCAGGTTGGAATTAAACATATTTGAAATGTGTTAAATAATAGTGGAATTAGAAAGGTTTTATGACAATGTGTAATTTCAGTAAGTGCTTGTGAATTAGGATTATATAAGTGCTAATTGCTCACTTATACCACCGTGAATTTTCAAAATAATTGTCTCTATGGATGCCTAAAAGGTTCAAAGGTTCATGGTGATTTTAGTGAAAGAAGTTATGCTGCATTGCAAATAAGTAAAAAGTTACAGAGGTTCAAAGTCAGTGGGTCCCATTTTCACCGACATACTGAAATTTGAAAGTGGTCATTACTAGTGTTTGTGGTGTGACAAAAATTGTTTGCATCGCTGTCAAACTGGTTCATTTCACCTCTAAAGATATGATGGAGCATTCTGTTGGAAAACACATAGACAAACTCAAACATTTATGTAGGTTGTGCCGAAAGCGATGCCTCACAAAACAGCAGAGACAAAAAGGCCTAAAAGTATGGACCGCCCAAGACTTCAAGAAAGACATTTTGATTATCTACCACCGAAATATTGATCAAGACATTTTGAACTGTCACTCTCCGTCTGTCTGCAAGAACTGTACTGACTGCATCGGGCGCATTAAAAGCCGTGGTAGTGAAGTGACAATCAGAAGAGCCATTCAAAATGAAAAGGAAACAGCAAAAATTTGGGCCCATTTCGATCCAATATTAAATTCTGAAGACTACTTCTCGTGCTCACTATGATTCGTTTGGCCAGGGAACTAAGTATGTGAAAAAAGCACAGGGGCTTCTTGTTTGTGAAACACCAGTACAAGTTTCACAGCTTCCCCAGCAAATCCCACTGTTAAGTCCACCTGAACAACAGGTTGTAGAAATAGATGAACCAGTGACAGAATCTGATTCCAATGCAGACATGCTCATGTGTCTGGTCAGAGCACTTTGCTGGTGACACACATGAATTTACCGATAATGACAAACCAGGCGAGGCCTTATTGACCGAATCACAGACGACTCATGCGTTTTTTCGGACTCATTCTCTGTCTGAACCAGCCTGACATGTCTCAAGAAGAAATCAGTAGACCTAAGGCTACATCTACACCAGCCAAATCCCATCAAGATTCGACCACAAGTCCCTTCAAAACCCCTATTAAAATCACAACAGCTGACAGCACAACATCACCAATGCTTAAGGGCGCTTTAATATCCCTGCAGTCAGTGACTGAGTCAATGACCAAACCACTCACACACCAGGAAGAAATACTGAGCACACACCTTATTAGGGGGAAACTCAACATATCAGACACTAAAGACATAATAAGGCTAAAAACCAAAGGTCAGCCGCTGGTACTTAGCAGACTCACTCTTCCTAGAAAGAAATCATGATTGGTGACTTCCCCACTGCGCAGAGCAAGGGCCCGAAAATTAGAACGAGTTAGAGCCCAAGAACGTTATAAAATATTAGAAACAATAAGTCACACTCTCACATTTTCACGTTTTTAGCCACTTTTGACGGGCGATATAAACACATCAAATATTAACAAAGTACATAAAAATTGACAAGCACATACGTTGATGACTGAAATTTATGTTGTTATGGATATAATCTTTCTTGTCAATCCTTGTCAAATTTCGAAGGCGCATACCAATCCTGGTTGCCCAATTCATCATAGCGCGGGTAAATTTTGCCCCGCCCAGGAGGTCATGATCTGTAATTTGATCCAAGCAGCCATAGTTAATGGGAGTTGGCCAAGTTAACTAAAAATCGAGTAGTTCGTCGCTGTGTGGTTGCCTAATAAAAACTGTTCTTTTGGAATATTTAGTTTGGAAATGTTGACAAAACTGTCATTTCTGTACTTCATTTCTTTCAAACTACAGTATCTGCAATCTGTCAAGCACCTGATGTCAGAGGAGAAGTACAAAGATATGGAAAAACTTGCTTCAGAGTTCAAGGGTGGTATAGGCAAAAAATTGCAAAGATACCTTATACTCAAGTCATGGTGGGCGACAAACTACGTAAGTACATAATATTATATTATATAGTGTCATTACACATAAAGAAAAAATATATTCAGAAATGAAAGTGAGCAACGTAATACATGCAAGTTCCATGAAATGGTTAGTTCTTTTCTTGATAGTGGGAACAAATTCATTGTTTGAACAGCTCCCGTGCATACTCTGTTCCAAGGTTCAGAACGTAATAAAAAGGGTCTCTCAACCAATTGTCCCATATCTCGTCTGGTTTCTGGTTATCAATTCTTTATTGAGCTCCGCCTATTTCTAACAAAATCTATAGGAAAATGTACATAGATGGAAGCTTCAGTTTTCTAGGTTAATAATTTTCAGCCACTTTCTCATTAACAAGGAGAGTTTGGAAATTTTTTACATTCTGAAGGGCAACCTGTGTCCACTGGCATTTTGTACTTCAATAGAGTTTGCACTTAGTCCTGGTTTAAAGAGAAAAAAGGAGGTGCATAGAACGTCATAATGCCCGTTTATAGCCAAGGGTCGTATCATATAGTGCTGTTGTATCCACATCAAGCCAGCGAATGCAAGGTTTGACAATTTCAGCCTTTTTTTATCTTTGTCCTTATAATGACAGACATATCTACCACATTTGTACATTTGAATTCGTTACGGTTAGCAACCGTTTTAAAATTCTCATTTTTAAAATTTTAAAATTCTCATCAGGTAAGATTCATAACCATTAGATAGTGGTTGCAGATTTAAATAATAAATTACTTAATTATCCTATAATCCATGGGTGTTTAATGTTGGCTAGGGAAGGTGATCCTGTTTGCTGAGACTGCTACTATAGACTAACTGTTCTTTTTGTCATCCAGGTGTCTGACTGGTGGGAAGAGTATGTGTATCTCCGAGGTCGCTCACCTATCATGGTCAACAGTAACTACTATGGAGTGGTGAGCTTTTTCATCATAACAGTATGTTAGTGCTAGAAAGTTAATAAGACATCCTTTGGAGAATCAATAATGTTGTAAGTGCCTTGGGAAAGCATTTCATGAACATTTTCCTCAGTCCACCTGTCTATAAAATGGATACCTGGCCAAAGGCAGTGGAAGATATTGTCGGCATACTAATGGTTAGCGCCTGTAAATGGCAGTGGCACTGTACGCTCCTCAGAGAGCTGAGAAAGTCTCAAAGTGACCAGGCCTGCTGGGGTAATAATAGTGTGAAGTCGCGTGAACGGGCATAAGCTGAGATAAGAGACTTATAAACTGCATTATTATTATGATTATTATCATTATTATCATCATCCTCCTTTAGAGAATCGATGAACATTACCCAGGGATCCTTTTTCTTCCCCCACCTTATTCCTAACCCTAACTCTACTTTCAGTCTCGACTCACAGACACCTCAAATGGATGCCTTGTTTTTATTTCAGGATGCTTTGTTAGTGAAAAACACACATGTACAGGTGGCCAGAGCTGCAAACCTCATCTATGCCATGCTGATGTACAGGAGAGAAGTGGATAGGGAGGAGCTTTATCCAGTGAGTTCACCATCTTGAGATCATCTTTGGTTTTGGTTGTCATTGATCTCCTGGTTTTATTATCATCTTCAATTTTTTTAGCTTCATTACAATGACTTAGCAAAATAAAAGGGTATTAGCTTGATTTGTCGGTTTCAGAATGTGCAGTGCTCATGAAGATTCATTATTGTCCATGTAGGGTTAGAAATATACGATTTGTAATGAAGTTGCTTTACATGCTCAAGCTTTAAATTTTCATAGTAATGTAGTCGCGTAAAGCATGATGAAAATTCAAGGGGTGCCTGCGCAAAGACTGTATCAGTATGAATTTTATAAGAGAGATGAAGTCTTTGCACAGTCATCCCTCAAATCTCATTGTCTTCAAAATCAGTACAGTTGGTGAAGTAAGTGAAATTCAGCACAGATAAAGTGAAACACAAACACTGGAGAAATAAATTATCAATATCATGATTTAATCCCTTCCTTCCCCTCCTCGTTTCTTGTTTTTCAACAGATCCTGATCAACAAAATTGTACCATTGTGTTCTGCCCAGTATGAGCGCCAGTTCAATACTACTCGCATTCCAGGACTTGAGACAGGTATTCACCACTTGGCCTCATGTATTTCCTTCCATCTCATATTCATTTGTTATGAAGTAATTAAAAAATAAAATAATCTGATATTACAGAAACATGATCTTTTGTTCTTATGAGGACCCCGCCATGGTAATTATCAGTGTTGTTCTATGTACTCTTGGGAGTAACGTCACTTGCAGTTAAGAAGTTTGATGCTGAGCTTTGAGGCCAGGAATCTCTTCACTTATATCTTCTCTGTTTCCATTTTTTTAAAAAAAAAATCATTCAGTCCCATTTTCCAGTTAACTCTACTTAAATCATCTTTCACAAAATCACAGTATTACTCACAGACAGAGAATACTGTACTTTCTGTGTAGAAATCACTCTAGAATTACAGCTCTCTTTACATTCACAACCATTTCCTGAAGGGCTGCAATAAATCAAAATGGAATGTTTTGTCACATTAATGTTCTCCTTAATTGTGGATTCCTTACCTGGTAAGGATAAATATGTAAGACAGCCGGTGCTTATCCATGACTGATTTGTCCACAGATTCATTGGTTCACTACAAAGATAGCAACCATGTCACTGTCTACCATAAGGGCCGCTACTACAAGGTGTACATCAGACACAAGCGGAGGTTGTTGAAACCATGCGAGCTGGAAATGTACGTTTTATTATTTTATGTGACAGTACGACCCATGATCTTGATTTTTCGTCTACTCAAAGACCAGCATTCTTGCTGTACATTTAATACTTAGGTTCAGACGACTGTAGTCCCTAAAGTGGAACTGCGATAATAAGTAACTCATTAATATTTTTTAACCTCATAATTACATGTAGATTCACAAGCATGGATTCATTATCAGTCTGTGATTCAATGAAAATTGCTGAGATTTGACTGTCTTTCAAAGTTTACAGATGGACTGGTGGCCTAACCACACAAATTCACAATTATGGTCAGTCTTGAGAAGTTAGAATTGGTGAGGTCCTGCTGTATTTATTTATGAGTTTGCATGAAGACACTTGATCAAATTCATCTTGGATCTAATTAATAATGCATTCATTCTTTAAAGTATGTGTTGGAATAATTGCCTGAGTTTTAAAAAATATTTTAAGTTCATACAAGAAAAATCGCTCCAGACTATTCAGGCAACCCCCTCACCCCTTTCCCCTCCCACCCCTTCTCCACTCCTCCTCCCTCTCCATCACCACCAACACCATCTTCCAGTCTCAAACTCATGAACAGTAATAATAACACGTTACGTGTATATAGCAGTCATTCCCCTGACAGGCTGTCCATGGTATTGAGTACTAACCATATACCTTTCTTATAAAGATGGCCTTTTTGTATCATGAATCCTACTGCGGATAACCTAAAGGACACCTTTTCACTGTGTTATTTTTCTCTGTGTGCCAGAATGCTGCAGAAAATTATTGATGATGATAGTTCACCAGCAGAGGGAGAGGAACATCTGGCAGCACTGACAGCCGGGGAGAGGGTGCCATGGGCCAAGGCTCGCAAGGAATTTTTCAGCAAGGGCAAGAACAAGGCTTCCTTGGATGCCATTGAAAAAGTGAGTTGTTTTTTTTCTATCTCATGACACTGATATGGATAAGGATGCTGCATGTGGCTCTTTGTTTTATGCATTTTGTGGACACAGTGACAAAGGAGGGAAATGTCTGTGTATGTGTTAGGTATTGGCAGTATCACACTGAAGGCATACACATACATGTTAAGTATCTGTTCCACTACTCTTTCAACTGACTTTAAGATGGCACACACCCAGAACTTTTCATTCATTCTAAATCTTATCATTGAATAAGTGCTGTTTTTGACAGGAAAAAAATGTTTTTTTAGCACTGTGTTTTTCTACAGAGGCATATTTTATTGATGTTTTGTCATTTTTGTTTAATTTTCAATCATTGTGTTAAATGAGATCTGCACACATAATTGCATCTTCTGTCTGATTTTGGAGCTGTCCTTTCCTGCTTCCTCAATTTTATTTAATGGCGTGGGATTTGACACAGTCACATACTTCCTGAAGATGACTTGTTTCCATGTGTATGTTGTAGATTATTACATGACAGTGGTAAGGAGTGTATGGGGAAGAGGGTGTGATGGATAATGTTAATGACATATGGGTATGTCAATTAATAATGCTGATCGTGTTTGGGGAATTGTGTTTTAGAATGGTGACTGTTTCTTGCTGGAGTGGTTGGAGGGTTAGGAATTATCCTCTCCTATTGGGGTGCAGTCGTCACTGTTGTTATATCTGAGGTTTATTTCATTGTAATGAAGACTAGGAATGCCACTCTTCACAGAATTCTCAGAAATGAGAGAGAGTGATAGTCTTTTTCAGAGAATGTTGTTTGAACATCAGTCTGAGAAATACTTGCATAGAAAAATCAGAATAACAAATATGTTAACTCTTTTTGTGTCTCTTGTTTTCTGTATGCCCTGGATATTTCTCATTAAGTATCACAGAGACGAGTTAGATATAATCCTGTGAGTTAATGCATATACAAGTTTATTTTGTGAGAAATGTCTTTGTGTTTTGAAAATTATTGTAGTGATGACATATTCTAGACCAGACTTCTTGTCACACAGCAGAAAATTCAGGCAATTTTAGGAAAAGACAACTTTTCATTCCCTTGAAGACAGTTGTCTTTTTAGAATGACTAAATTTAACATGTCCTAAGATATATAGACCGATATGGGGACAGAAATATTAAACTTTACTTGTACATTTCTCTTCCAGGCTGCATTCTGTGTTACATTGGACACTGAACCACAAGATTATGATCCTGTAAGTTGGCTTAGGGTTATCACTGGGTTGCTTTGAAATCAACGTCTTTCAAATGCACTGCAACACTTCTGTAATTCACACATGCAAAATGTATTGGAGAAACAAAACATACCATCACTTAGTATCAAGCAATGTGTTATAAATTTATCCCAAATGTTGTATTCGTGGTATATTTTAACAAAGAGACTGAAATTGTAAGACACGGTAGAGAAGAAGAAATAATGCTATAAAATGGTAAAAAGCTGATTTTGACCAAATGTCAGTGAAAAAACTTGCTGCAAGGCATTGAAATGCAGATTAATGACAATGTAGCTTTTTCCTCACTGTGATGGCAGGACGTTTTAGAGAAATTATGTTGTGGTGTAGCAACATTTTATAAAGGCATTTCTCAGGGAGTAAAGTAATACAAATATGGATGAGAATAATACTTTTTATTTTTATTTTTGTTTTCTACAAAGTGATAATTATTATTAATGGACCATTTGACTGGATACAATCAGTTGCAGGTATATTCATGTCTTTTTTTATACTGATTTAGTTACATTGCATAAATTTTCAAGTCAAAATATGTCTAATATCCTATTTAGATGCTTATTTTGCAGAATGGTGTTTTGAAATATTTTGATATACACATTTATTACCCAGTGCTTGTCAGAGGTTAAGCTGTCGAGCACAATTCATTTTAATATCAATTTCAACAGGATGACCCCTCAAAGCTTGATGCCTATGGGAAAGCCATGCTCCATGGAAAGGGATATGATCGCTGGTTTGACAAGTCTTTCACCTTCGTGGTTTGTTCAAATGGCAGGGTAAGTCACTTTTATATCAGTATTTTTCATTTTCTAATGGGCATGTTAAAATAGCCCGCATTTTGAGAAGTGACCTTTTATTTTTTCTATAATTTGGGGNGGGGGGGGGGCTCAGTCTCACTGTGAACTCAGGGCATTTCAGTCGGTGTGCCCCTTCAATTCTATACAATAATTATTGTCATACTTTAATTTTGTTTTCATGCGTAAAATATGTAAACTTTTACGTCTAAGAGGAGCTTTTGCATTTATAATTATATACTCTAAGATCTACCTTGGCCTGTTAGTTATAACAAGGGGCTTTGTTATTGCCTGCGTAAATTGTGAAAGCCTTAAAACTTAATTATGTTTCTCATTTTTCAGTTTCAGAAATAGGCATTAGATTCTTGGTTAAGGTCTTTGATATAGTACTGAACAAGACTTAAACTATGTAAGGGTTTACTGTTAAAATGGAGAAAATTCAGGATGTGAATTATGAGGTTTAGTGCCCTTTCCTTTGTCTGCCTGTCTCAAAATAAACTTTGTTTATTCTTCCCAGATTGGTTTCAATGCTGAACATTCTTGGTAAGTCATTTCTAACATAAATTTAGAGATTAATTTTAAAAGTCTTATGGATGGAGTAGCGGAATTAGCAAAGAGAATGGTAGTATTACGAGAGAATTATTGTTGTAGATACAGCTTTTATTGGTGGCACTAGAGCATAACTTGACTCTGTGCTTATTTAAATGAGACCTGTTAGCAGTGTAGGTGGTCATGATTTTGTGTGCATTTTCACTTACAATAACGTAGCACTTGATGATGGAGAAGATCATTATGCATTAGTCATGTCAGTGTGTATATGGCATAATTTATCAGTCAGTCTGTTGGAAAATAGAATAATTTGTTAAAATATATAAATTTTAAAGTACTTGAGAAGAACTTCCTATTGACATTCATGTTATGCTTTTTGCATAAATTAATTAAATTTTATAAGAATATGTTGAATGAAGTGCACTGACCACATGATTAATAATCCTTATTTGCTGCTGTAATTGTTGTTATGTTTCTTGTTTACTGATTAATCATATGTCACAGCCTCCAATACATCAAAGAATGAACACATCACAACATTTTACAACTTTCAACACCTTTCAGGACATTTCTTCACTATGATTTTATGATTTGAATGTTTCATCAGGTTTGCTAAAGGGTCCTGTCGTGTTGTTTATATGATTTTAAAAAGTGGCATATGTAATTTCACCAGCTTTTTGCCAAAAGGGCGCAAACCTGAAACTTAAGCTGTCAGAAGTAGTGCTTTAGTGGCTGTTACTGGCTTTGTAATATGATGTGTTTGTTCTCCGAAGTCGTAAGAATATCGTTAATTGTCAGGTTTCACCTGTTCTCAGCATTTGATAGCCTACAGCAGAATGAACCAAAGTTACTGCTTTAGGGCTGTAGAGATCTTGAGACCCTTTAGCAAACTGCCAAGAAGCCAGTGTGTTGCTTATATTATTATCGTCTCATTTCAAAGGTGCCTCTTCCAATTATAAGCTTTATAGACTTCACTCTTGTGGTGAAGTGCGTTGTAGACTGAATTTTGGAACCCTAGCTTTCAGTATTCCAGATGATCAAACACTGCTTTGTGTCAAGGACTTTGTTTTATCATCCTGTTCAGCCAAGCCATGAAACTTTTTATATACATGTATATACATGTTATAGCAATTTTGAGAATTTTTTTTTTTTTCTATATTGGAACAGGCATCTATAAATACCTATATATATGTTTTCAGGAAAAGTTAATAAGTGGTTTTTTTTTTTTATTTAGGTTAATTGAAAGATCAGATTGTATCAGTATATTAGAAATAAATCTTATTTGTACCATTAACATTAGGACGGATTAGCAGTTGGGCACAAACATACCTTTATCAGTTCACACCTAAAAAAAAGAAATCTTAGTAGGTGTAAAGGATTTGTCACTGTAAGATATCATTAAGCTATCAGAATGGAACTATTTTCTGGGGAAAAATGAATGAAGTTTCCTTTTCTCGTCAGGATATGGAGAAAATTATAGTGGTGAAACACTGGTATTTTGCCATCAGGGAATGTTCTTGCCCACAATATGATTTTGTTATGAATGATTTTTTCATGAAATTTTTCTTCTCCCGCTTCATCTCGTATGCCCTCTCCACCTGCTCTACGGTGGCTGTATGTGTACCTACCTCCCATAATTCAGGGCTGATGCTCCCATCATGGCCCACACGTGGGAGATCATTGAGACCGAGGAGATGCTGGCCTTGGGGTACACAAATTGTCTCAGCCTTGCATGCTGGGCACTGCATTTATGAACTTAATTTTTATACATGTTTTATGTTCTCCCCTTTCCAATTTGTTTGAATGGTTATATATTTATTTTGTTGGGCTGTTGTCACATGCAAGCCACACATGTATGGTAGCTTAAGTTGGTAAAGTTTAAAGCTACATGAGGGTGTGAAGAAATTCCCTGGCTTAGCATGCATCGTACAGTTTATTTTGGAATGATACTGATACCTGTAATTTCACACCATGGGTATGGAAGTTAGTGGAATAATATTTTAGTTCACTGTTCCTTGGACAGTTTATTCACAAAGATGTGCATTGCCTTTTGTCAGGACAATTCACCTCACTTTAATTAACTCTAGTAAAACTAGGCAATTACAGTCCATGCAACGTCCTTGCTGTGTCAGCTGTCACATTACTTTGCTTTTAATAATTGCCGCTTCTCAAAGGCAGAAAATGAGATTGCTCTAGTGTCTTAACGGGTCACCACCAAAATGTAAAAAAATATGATGCCCAAACTTAAAGGGATAGAGTATCAATGTAAATATATTTGACACACGCACTCTACTAGGGTTAACAAAACCTTTTTCAACATGTTTTAGAAGTTGACAGTCGTGTCGTTATTTATAGAGACAGTGGAAGTTCTCCCCTTGATTAAATATACCAACTATTATCACATTTCTATCCATGGATGCAGAAAGCCAGAAATTCACAATAGCTGCCTTGGCTTGTAGGATTTAGTGTAATGGACCCTGCAGTGAGAATGAACTGAATCACTTCGTCCCTCACAATGAGGAAAACCTGTAACTTCCAGACCTATTGTGGAGGCAATTACATTTGCCTGCTATAAACAGGAATGCTACATTTTGAGCCACTGATTCTTGGAAGACTTTAATGTTGTTTCAGAAATCCTCTCGCAGGCCAGTGAATAAGGGGTAGCAGAATGCTGAAAAGTTTCAGAAAAATGAAAATGAAATCTGAAGAACAGTGCTCTATAATAAACAAGCATATGAAAGTGAAAAGCTCACAGTGGTTTGAATAGAGACCTGTTAATCATGGAATTTGGACATTATGCTATCAGCTGCTGCCATGCCTAAATGAAGTTTTCTTGAATTGCACAAAACTGTGGTTCTTCCTTCACAAATGTAATGTTCCTGTTCAGGATTTTGATTCTGGTGTTATGTGCATGCAAATGCTAAGTTCCAGGGATTGGAGTCTGTTTAAACTACACAAGCTTATGCAAAGTGTGAACGGGTTATGTTGTTGGTGGTCAGTAGTCTTCGTCTTTCTGTAGCCACTCTAAGAAAACTTTTGATTCAAAGATAGGAAGATGACAAGTGAGTTGTATTGAAAAATGATAGGCTGGCTGTGAAGTGATATACACTGCAGTGTTGAGATTTATAATTTATTTGACACCCGTTTTGACCTTTAAAACTTTAAGGTCTTTGTAGACATTGGTTTTCAAGCAATGAACAGAAGGTCACAATCCTGAAGCCATGGAAGTTAGATTAAAGAAAAAGTGAAATGATTTTTAAAAAGAAAATGAAACAGTTCCCTTGAAAATTGTAGAGACTATTAAAATGCAATTTGAGGAAAGTTACGGTATATGTAAATAAATACTGTGTGATATCAATAAAGTCATAAAGCTGTCATCATAGAAAGATTCTTTTCAGGTTTGAAGATGACATAGTTTCATTAAGCCCTATCTTTGGAACAAGAAAGAAATACACTGTGCTAACTATTTTAACAACTGAATAATTTATTCTGTGTTCTGCACATTTTATAAAACCCAGCACTGGTTTGTGTAATGTTACAAGCATGGGTATAATTAGATGTTGTCATGAGATGTTGTGGCAGATCTTTGGGACATCACCCCTACAGTCATGCAGCAGAGCACATTTGCAAATTAAATTATGGAAAGTTGCTTGGTAGCACAAAGGCACTAATGTGATGAGTGTTGTAGGAACTTGTTTTGTTTCATTCTCTCCAGTTTTTAGAAACTGTGACAGCTTGCTTATGCTTGCCATGTTATTTTAACACAGCATGGTTTGCATCGCTGTCTCGATTGGTAGGCATGTCTGTAATTTCACAAGAACATGGCAGATGTAAATCTGCACTTTTTATTGGTTGGTGAAAGATAACGCTTTATTCATATTTCTGTAATAGGACTGACTCAAAACTAGTTAACATTTTACAACAACCTGGCACTTTCTTTTTTGGTTGGCATATGAAATGCTCTGTCCATAGTTCTTTTACAGGACTGACTCAGAGCTAAGTACAATTTTTAAAGAACCTGGTAGATGTAAAACCTAGAGTTCTGGGAAATACTGCATGAGCCACAAGTACTT
The DNA here is from genome assembly GCA_033807755.1 of Ellobium chinense. Taxonomy (NCBI): domain Eukaryota; kingdom Metazoa; phylum Mollusca; class Gastropoda; order Ellobiida; family Ellobiidae; genus Ellobium; species Ellobium chinense. The sequence continues at coordinate 1,038,854 of JAWQUT010000181.1, read as the reverse complement.
TGGATGTCAAAACACAGAATAGATGGTTCATAAATTTCTTTGCCATTTTCAACTGTGTGTGACTAACATGCCCTAGACCTTGCATGAACTAACTTTATCATCATGAAAGTTCAAGAAGACTTGAAATTTCATGAACTTGCACTGTTTAACTTCCAATGCTTTCAGTTACTAACAACCACCCTAATTCTATGCATCTTTAAGTTGTTAGCTGAAAAGTTAGGTCAGGGAATAAAATTAAGGCCCACATTTTTAGTTCATAGGTTCCCCAGACCATGAGACACATTACTTCAAAACTCACTCCAACACATTTCAAATAGTCTTGTCTCTTGCTTGTTCATTTTCACACACATTTAGAAACTGCAGTGGCACATCCTGATATCTCCAAACTGGACACCTGTTCCAGAGGAGAGCAGACCCCAAAAAAAAGCTGTTTGAATACACTGCTTTTAGTATTAGGCTGATAGTGACTTTGGGTAAATTTAAGCGCTTTTACTTTTATCGTTTTAATTGGTCTTCTTCATCAGCTGTTTTGTGTCTTCTCATTTGATCAAGACTGCTACAAGATTGAATATCTGTGCATGAATGAATGTGTGAATATGTGAACTGCATTTCTTTAGGACAGGAACAATAAGATTTCCACAGGCACTAGAGGTCATCCATCCCTGCCATGGGATGTACTTTCATATGCCCAAACTTGGCGGAGGTTAATCTGCTGATTAACATCTGCTGATCCAAGATGAATCCTCTGTATGTGAAGAAAGAAAACTCACTGTCATGTACTAGGAAGATTAAGATATCCACAGGCACCAGAGATCATCCAGCCTTCCCCAGGGATGCACAGTAGGACCCCATGAGCTTGAATCTCATACACTTGAATATCCAGCTTGTTGTTTCAAATTTCTTTCCAACTATATCAAATTTTATTCACAAACTCAAAATTATAGACCAATGCAACCTGAGTTCATGGGGTCCTACTAGAGTTGTATTTACTGCAAGCTTGGCCAATGTTTTCATCTGTCTTTGCTGCGCTAGACTCTAACCACCTCTCTTTGCCAGGGCGGATGCACCCATCCTCTCTCATATGTGTGAGAAAGCCTTCTACACTGAGTGGGATACTGGGTAAATGCTTTATCCCCCACAAAGGGTGTTGGAGATTTCTTCTGTGGTTTGCTCCCGTCTGTTCTTAGTGTCATGAAATGTTTCATTAATCAGATGAAACCTTCCTTGCCTTGCCCAACCTCTACCGCTTCATAGCTGTTGTATATAGGTGAGAACTGTCCTCTGCTTCTTGGTAGATTTCTACTGAAATGATTGAAAATATATGGTTGCATATACACTCAAGCATGCTTATTATGAAACTTGTCTCATCTTGTAAGAAAGTAGTGCTATTCTAAACTGCACTGCATTCCGCAGACTGATGGTTGCATGAGATCATTCCTATACACAGGGATGACAGAGTGCTGAAAATTTTTTGAAAATTGAAAAATAGATAAATCTAAAAAAATTTGCATTTTTCAATAAAGGAGAAAATAGAAAAAATGATAAAGTAGCTTCAGTTTTGAAGAGAGACTCAGTATTTTTATCAAAGTGTCAGGAAATTCACCATCAGCTGCTGCCATCCCTGTATAGTATTGTGGAATATGTATAATCTGAAGCTGGATGGGGTGTCATGTGAATTTCATAAGTGTGTTTGAGTGGACTTTATATTTCATTGGTAAATTTGAGGGGTGATGTTGCCTTGTGTACCAGCCAAATCATCCTTCTTTGGCCAATCATCTTAAACAGTCCTCACCTATGGTTGTATATGGTAATCTGTCATTGCTGTGCCCGGTTCTGAATAAAATACCTCATGTGTTCAGTGTATGACTCTGTTGCCAGGGGGGATGCACCCATTCACTCTCAAATGCTTGAGGTTGCCTATGGCGATGACTTCGAGACTGGGTAATTTGCTTCTCACTGTTTCATTGCTGATAATTTTTTATGCTAGATATGGCGTCCCAGACTGCATCAACTTTCTAAAGTATATCCCATTTTCTTCAGAACATAGATCTCTCCTTTTTACTTCATCTCAAAGCTGCAAGGAAAAAAAGCTCCACTCCCTGCCCTACCTATGCTGCTTAACTTTCTTGCTGTATTGCCATTTCCACACCTCACTTTGAATAAGATTTTGGTCAAGGAGATCACACTAGTATTAAATGGACTATCCATAATCTCTCAAAATTGGAAATCAGTATAATTTTAGATGCGCTTTTGGCTTGGATTTTTGGTTTTTAATGGGTTGGTTATTCTTTTTCTGTCTCTTCCTGGTTCATAAAAAAAGTACAAAACCGCTTAGAAGGGGTCTGGTTGTTCCCGATTTATTCTTTGTTTCATTTGAAGTGGACCTTTAAGAACAAAAATCTTATGTTGAGAATTGCAAGGTTCTGTCTGGCTTAAACTTTGTATTGACAAAATGTTCCTGAGTGTCCGAGATTTGATCAAATACAAAACACACATACACACGCATAAAAATGCTGTACGTTCAACCATTACATGTACTCAGATTTTTTTTCCTAAGAGTTTCCATCTTTCTTCTTTCAGAATCGCTTTCCATAAGATTCCACATCTTGCCACTCAAATTCTCTTTCCACAAGGTCCCATCTTCCTTCATTCAAATTCTCTTTCTAAAAAGTTCCATCTTCCTCCATTGAAATTCTCTTTCCTAAAGATTCCATTTTCCTTCAATCAAATTCTCTTTCTAAAAGGTTTCACTTCTTGCCACTCAAATTCTTTTTTCCAAAAAGGCTCCATCTCTCTTCAGTCAAATTTTATGTTCAAAAGATTCCATCTCTCTTTACTCAGATTCTCTTTACAAAATAGGTTCCATCTTCCTCCACTCAAATTCTCTTTCCAAGGTTCCATCCCAGCTGTCATGACTCAAAGATTCACAAACTCCCTTTCCAAAAGATTCCATCTCAATTCACAATATAGCCAATTCATTTAAACATAGTATAATGAGGATAAATTATCTTGGGGGAAACTTTGCTGATAGAATCTTGTAATTCTGACCCATTTTTTGTAAACAGGACTGTGTGCATATCTGCAGCTTTAGGGAAAAGACTGTATTTGCAAAAATTTAGTTTTTGTAGAAGACACAGAAAATCTTTTGCACTGCACCTCTCTTTATCAACACTCTGAAATTGTGCTGTGCATGGTCATCAAGAATATAATGTTTGACGTGTTCTTGACTGCATGAAGTGTTTGCATACAACAGCATAACAGTTTTAAACAGCAACATCCAGTGATTAACTAGCCTAATTATTTTGATGAAGGATGATGCAAAGAATAGGCCATTCTAATTAAGTGATAAGCCTAAACTTCAGTCATGACATATTGGATATGTTCAGTTTTGGACCTGTGTAGTGGCGTAAACTATTGAAAACAATTCCCTGCACCATGAAAATGTTAAGAGATCCCAAAATGAATGAGAGAGAGAGAGAGAGAGAGAGAGAGAAAGAGAGAGAGAGNGGGGGGGGGGGGGGGGGGGGGGGGGTCCAAGACCCACTGAAAGACACAGCTTTAGAACATCCTTTGGAAGCCTTCAAAACAGTTGACCATGGCAGGGGTTCAAATATGTACTGAAATTATTAACGTCTGAACAAAATTGAAACATTTTTCATTAAGTTTATCCATCTAAACACAAGGTAGGAACTTACTAATACCATCCTGAAAATTTTGTTCTTTTATGACCCTCAACAATGGAGGAGTAGAGAGAAGAGCCTGTCTTGTCCACAATATAGTGTTTAAAAACCTACATAACAAGTTAGTTTATTCTGCTCGTAAAGATCTTCCCATAAAATTTGCTTAAGCTCTGCGTTGCCCTTTCTTCCTCTCTGCTACCTGGGCATGGTTGTACCCGACTTTCAATACCTGCAGAAGAACATGAAGCCACATTTACCAGTAATTATCCTTTACTGCCTTGTTTGAATATTTTTCAGTGCAAACATGTTTGTAGTATCTACTGCCAGATGCAGTCATATCCATATATATATATAAAGATAAAAGTATCTTAATTCACATAACAATATAGCTCGATATGTAACGGAATCCTGAGTGCTGTGCATTATTTGAATATCCAGTGCTTACTTCTGTGTGTGATATGCAGCTTGTAGATGTGTGATACAGCCTTTATAAGAGTTGATGTGTGTGGGCTGCTGCTTCTGTTTTTATTAATGTGATTCTACCCTATTAAAAATCAGTACCGTCCTTTTCCTCTTCTGTGATAAATTCGACATCTGACATAGCATCTGTTCCTGCCTGGAAGTACGACTTCACCCTGTGACATCCCATTTCTTTGTATTCAATGTATTTAATGAGTTAGGAGTGAATTTGAATGTCCTTATCATTGTGTATCAGCTCAAGGGCGACTAAGCATTTTGTTAAAGTTGACGTATAATGTCATATTCCAGAAAGAGGGTTATCATTTTGTTCAGAATATGAGGCCAGTTCTGATGACAGTATTCAAATTTAAATGTCAGTTCAAAAATTTAAGTCCATAATTTTATGAGGAGTTAAATCTTTTCAAGTCAATAAGAAAAGGGGCATGTGATCCTGTTTTTCTCTGAAAATCTTTCTTATGGAATATATTATATGTCACAATGGATGATTTGTATGTTAGCCGGTCATTTCCCCAGGTCCCTGTTAGGCTGTGTGAATCATCATGTTGTTGACTTTGAACTTATACACTTGGTTTAAGTTCAGAATCATAGTATGAGTGTTGAAGAAACACTGAAATTGAAGATGTGGTGAAATTGTACTATTTTCCACATTTGTGCAGAAGTTAGTTTCTTAAAAAAGGATTTGAGTAATAAGTGCAAACATGCAGTTTGCAATACGACAGAATTGATTGTATGTTATCAGCTTCTTCTTGCTCACCCGTGGTGTCACAAGACAGCTGATAGGTGATAAGGAATATTTTTGAAGGCACTTTGAGACTTTCTTTTTTTTTTCTTTTCTGAACTTCCTCATTCACCTCTCTGTACATTGGACAGACATAGGCAGGGCTTTCTGAGACCTAAATATGTGATGTCCTGAGGCTTATTCATTATTCTTTCTGTACCCACATATGTTTGAGAGTTTATGATTTTCAGGATTGAGTTTCATTTGTTTTGTTTCCATGAAAGTTGTGACACAGTTTGATAGAAACAGTTTTGAAGTGCTTACCAAATGTTTTGAAGTGTTTATCCCTCTTGTCACCCATTTTTGTCATCAGGTTACCAGGGTTCATACTAGTGATTAAGAGGAGTGTTTTATTTTAAAACAGGTCCTTGGAAGTCCTTAAAATTCAAATTTCCATTGTCAAGTTCGTTAAGATTTACCTTAAAATGTTTGCCAACGTCCTGTTCCAGCATCTGTTATCCATTCTTTGAGGTCATTACCGTGTCAGTGTAAAGGTGATGAAATAAATTGCTCTAGATATCCCTGATGTTTGTTTTGAAAATTCTGTGTGAACCCTGGTCACAGAACTAACTTTCCATGATTCGAAAGCAGGTTCTCCAAGTCTTGAAGACACCAGTTGTCCTGAGGAGCTCTAAAGTCTTTGTTTGCAGAGTTGTGAATGACTGATTCACGATATCATTAAATGTCATATTCACTGATGTTTGGCTTTTCAATACCTTATCAATATGTCACTTTTCAATACCTTCTCAACATGTCACTTTTCAATACCTTCTCAACATGTCACAAGATATGGGTCACAAGATATCTCATCAGTGCTGCCTTGCCCCCCACCCCCCCTCCCCCTTCATCATCCAGTGAATTTGGAAAGCAGATTATTAATTCCTCTGCTTGTCCCTCATAGCAATGGCTTTATACCAGGTTGAAATTCCCCATACATTGTTTTCTCCCAGAACTAATGACTTGTTTATTTGCCCATTGCTTTGCTGTATTTACTCTTCTTTCATCCACATAAAGTTCATCCAAATAGTATCCTAAAATTTTAACTTTTGGTGACATATTAGGATCTGCTGGCTGAATTGGGAGCTCTGGATCATGTGCCTGGCACTTGACATCATTATTAATTCTGCAGGGCAGAAGCTCTCGTCATGACATCTCTGTCCAAACCAGGGACTTCTTTATTGCTTTATTTACATTCCGTCCGAAACGTCTACATTTTCCGAAACTTAAATATTTTGATAATATATTAAGAGTTCTTGGCTGGTTATTGAGGTTTTTCATCATACAGTGCAGGGTATACTCAAGTTTGCTTGTAGTTAACCTTAGGGATATTTTCCAATTTCCGTATTGTGATACAGGGCTGACGCTCCCCTCATGGCACAACTGTGGGAGGCGTGCCAGCAACACGAGATGTCACAGGGGTAATACTCGTGCACTTCCTTGACGCCACTCTCAGAACTAGCTAGTGTTTGTTGGCTTCTACTTATTACATCTCTTTTTATTTTGTACTCTATGTACTCCGTATCACACTTCATATCGTTATATAATAGTAGCAGAGAGCTAGTTTTTAGGTTAGAAAATTTGTAGCTAAGTGTTGCAGAGGTCCAGTTTCAACCTCAAGTGCAAAATTCATACACAAAAATTAATTTGCAAGGGCCCAGTTTTCAACCTGAACTTGGAAATCTTCATATGGATGCGCAGTAGGGAGAGAGGCAGAGAGCTAGTTTTCAAATTAGAAAATCTGTATGCCCAAGTTGCAAAGGTACAGTTTTAACTCTGTTGTAAAATTGCACTCATCAACCTAAACTTGGAAATCTTTATTTAGATGGTATGTGCCTCAAAGATAAACTCATCAACCAAACCACACTGCACCATTTCATAATGGTCTTAAATTTTAAATCCTCATTTAAATGAGATGTGTCTCTCAAGGTAGGCTCTGCAGTTACTATGCCGAAGGAAGGCATTCTTTGATACCTTGATTTAGCTAGGGAGCACGTTAGAATAGAAGACAAAATGTAATAAAGGGCTAGAGCTTTAGATGCAAAAAGATTTAAATAATTTATATTTGAGGTCACACTGATACTTCATTAGTGGTAAGCAGATTGCATTCATTGTGCAACACTTTCATGATTTTAAAAAACAAAAAAAAAATCTAAAAAACTTCAGTTTCTTTTTATGAATTTAAAAACTTGTAATGCCAGTATATAATTATTGTTTTAGGGACTTCGTCTCCACTTTTCATGCCTTGTTTTTTACCTCTGGTGTTTCAACATGAACAGTCATAGTTTTGTTTTATTTAATTTTTGGTGCCTTAACATCTCTTTGTCAGTTAACAGTGTCACCTTGCACTGCTATAATTTTGTGGAGGATCGTGGTTTTGATTTGATATTTGACTAGATCTTCATGGGTTGGGATTTTACAAGTGATATGCACTGATATACATGTAGATATTAAAGAAAAAGAATTGAAAACTTCTGCTCTTGATTGCCCACAAATACATCTTCTTGCCTTATATGAATGATATAAGAAAAGAGGGAGCTCATATTTATCTGGGCTTCAGAAAAATGCCTATTCACTCAGTTGTCTTATTCATTTTGACATCCTGGAACATGGAGAAAGCAAGAAGGCTTTACTTTAGGGAATTGGACGAGTAAAGAAAAGCAAAACTGTTCGTTTGCATTTTGTTTCTTTCTAGTGTTATGAATGACTGTAATTTAATTATGGTAGAAGCATTTAGACATGCCCTAGCAAAATCATAGCTTTCTTGTATAGACATTAGCTGGGGAATGAATGGCTATTACTGTTGATAAACAAAATACACAATATGATAAGGCCCAAAATAGCAAAGGAGGAATGCCGCTTCAGCTACATAAGTAGGCTTTGACTTTGGAAATTGATTCCCTTTCAGCGTAATGAATTTCCTATCTCTATCACAACAATGTTCTGCAGTCTTGCTTTGTCAAGCTTAAAAAATGGAAGTTTTCATTGGTGACAGCCATCTGTTTTCATCTCTGTTAATACAATAGGAAGTCAGAATAGTGCCTTTCAGATTGTCTGGATCATCTTGTCATATGACAACCATATATATAAAATATATTCCACCTTTGACATCACAGTTGTAAAGACTATAATATGAATCCTTCCATTTATTACATAGTATCTAAAAAAAAATGATGCATTTTCGATCTGAGATACCAATATCTGTCGTCTGGTGAGGGGTTACCATTATGAATATTGATATCGTAAGTTGTGACATCAATATGTGCAACATCTTTAGGTGCACCTGTTGATTTATTCTGTCTGTAACATTCACTGCACTGACAGCTGAATTCTGCCTTCTTGCTTGTATTCCTTATCAAATCAGTAACCCCTCTAATGCCAGTATGGAGATGGTCCCACTACTAATGATCACACTTTCTATCAGCCTTTCTCTTTACCTCTTGTATTACTTTTATGTTGATGAATCATCTTATTCATGTAGTGACCCACACACAGTGCTAGACACTCTCCTTTGATCACATAGGGCTATGCACTCTGTCATAAGCGCTACTTATTGCTACTTTCTACACACTTTTGACCACATAACAATGCTATACAGTCTCTAGATAACATAATGCTTCACACTCTCTTTTTTAACCACATTTTGCTAACTACACACTGAACTTAAAAGTTACACTATCTTGACCATATTATGTGACACTACACACTTTTCATAGTGCTACATATTCCCTCTTAATCATGCAGTGCTGCAGACCATTTCTTGATCACATAATGCCGGATACTTTTTTGTGGTCACTTAACTTTTGACACCCTTTTTTTTTTTTGACTGCAAAGTGCTTCACACACTGCCATGGGTTCAGATCTCATGAAAACAGAAATGCTTTCTTATAACCATTTTAAACACAGTAGAACATGTTCAAGGTTCATGAGCTAAGAAAAGCTTGAATACTCGGTGTTATGCTCGGATCCCAAATCTTTTTACCTCTTTTTCAAAGTATACTTATGAACTTCAACATCTCGAAGCCCTGAATCGCCGTATTTACAGAGACTGAAAGACTGGCTCAGTTCAGACCGGTTTGGATATGTCAGCGATATATATGAAATAATGGGGCCCGCGAAACAAGTTTGTAGTATGTTGCTGAGGCCAATAATTCCATTATTGATAATTACATGGTATAGGTCTTAAGATGTTACTGTGCACACATTCATGAATTGAGATATCATTTGTACTGCCCTGTCAGAACTGTGACCAAGAAAGCTGCTCAGATGAATTTATGAAAAAGTTCTCGCAAAGATGCTTTATTCCAGTTCTTTTGTTTGTCTGGGTTATTCATCATTCATCCAATTGATGCATTTCAACATGCTTATCCCTTATTTCAGTTATGATACCGCCTTTTTTTTTTTTTTTTCAGTTTATGATTTTGCTTTTATTTTTGCGGATTCTGTCAGCTTACTTTTTTTTATTTTGAGCATTTTCATGATACATCGTCTTGGTTTTTTTCATGTGCTTTCATCTGAATTTTTTTTTGTGTGTGTTTTTGCAGCATTTCTAATAATTTTCCTTCCTTTTACATAGAGTAACCCTGTGAAGTGTGATGACATTTTTGCAAGGCATTTGCATTGTTGTGCTTCCAGTTGGCTTACGAATCAGTTGCGGAGTTTTGGCTAGTTCTTTTATTTGTTTTGGTTCATTTTATTTGTTGTGAATGGTGGAGCTTACAGTGCTCATGTTCTGCTGTATTTGTGGGTGATGTGTAGGGCTGACGCACCACTGATGGGCCAGTTGTGGGAATGTATGCAACAAGAGGAACACGTCCAGGGGTATAACCTTTGACCTATCTGGTTCTTTCTCTTGCTTCCTTTTCACAGCAATTTCTTCACTAACTTTCTTTAATGCACACAACATCCCCCGGCAGCACTCCTATGAACACACAAAATTTTGCTTCAGTTTTATTTTTTTTTGAAAAATTATCCTGACTTTTTCATTCGTGGAATCAAATTTCAGATCAAATGCTGTTTGTTGAATTATCATTCGTTCCACAGTTCTTGCATAGATGTCCTGATAGTGTGGAAAGTATCCATCCCAGTAACATATTTTCAGTTTCTAGAGCTAGAGCTTACTCTTTCACCTGCTACCAGATGATATTTCATGAAAAAAAAAAGGTATTATTCAGCCATTTGTTTAGTTACAAGTGCCATTTTGCTTGCACAGGAATTCCTTAAGGTCCACCACAATTATAAGTAGTATAATGCAATTTGTCAAAGTCCAAGCAGATTCCTTAATAAGTGGTCTCCTGAGCAGTACCTGTGTGGGTGATTTTCAGTGATTTTCTGATTTCCAGGATAAGTTTCTAGTTTTCCTGTACTTGATGTCATGTTTTGGGAGCTGCTCTTTGACACTAGGCTTAAAACTCATTGAGAGTTCACACAGCTTTAGCCTGAACAAAATGACCAATACATTCTGAAGGAAATGTCTTAATTTTAAATCATTATTTTAAAAAATTTGCAATTTCAGTAATATTTGTGAAGCATTTCTCTGTTGAAAATCATCAGTTAAAAACAATGAAATGGAGATGCTCCTTTAGTGAGTCTTGATATCTTTTGTGATGCCATTTCTGCAATGACTTCTTCATAGTTTCACTTAGCCAGTCACAGGTTCCTAGACCTGTTCTTCACTCCGCTCTTCTTGTAGCCTCCAGATTCAAAAGGTTAACAACTTTTTTTACATCTCTAAATTAATCAGTGGTTGCAAATCTGTTCAGAAACTCATAGAATGATGTTGCTGGTATAAATTGTAGGAACCAGAAGATTCTTATTGTTGTAATAAGTTTCTATGCATCAAGATAAGTTTAAAGGGTATAGACATTAATCATAGTTGTTTTGTTGGTTTTTAAAAAAGTCTAAGAAATCTGAAGTATTCATAATCCTTTTCGTTCCTCTCCCTTCATTTGTAGAGTCAGAGTCCTTCCTCTGATTAGTCTATCACAAGTTTAGACTTTTATGGAGTGGATGTGTTTTGGATATGAAATTTTATGCTCCCTTTTTGCACTTACGTTTCCTTTTATTGTAGATTGAGTGTCCTTCTTCTGGTCAATCTATCACAATTTTAAGCCATTATGGATGGATGTGTTGTGAATATGAATATTTCTCTGGTGATTCTACTGTTTTTCAGAATTTTCAGCATTTCAGATGGTTTTAATGACATGGCTTGAAGAATTGTGTGCAAATTTTGTTTTCTGAATTTTGTCAGAGAGAAATCTGTTGTTGTCAAGCTAGGACCTTCTTGCCATCTTACTTCACACTTCTCATATTTGAGTATTTTTTTTTTTCATATTTTGGGTGTTGAAGTTTTATAGCGATTGTCAAGAAAACAAAGTTTAATTTGATGTTTTGATTGCCCGGAAAGTGTCTGACATTTATTTGATTGTGAAGAATCTGTTGTAAAAAATAAGGCACTATGCTGTTGAAAATATCTCATGTATTTGAACTTCAAGACATCAGCAGAATGTGGTTTGTAATCAGATTTCAAAGAGCACTGACAAATGCCACTTCTGGGCTTTTTCATCCCTCATGTGTTATAATGGTATGTCAGAGATGTAATTTTTTTTTTTTATTTGTCACTGTCGGCCATTTCTCTCATTATTTTGTCATCTCTTCAAAGCACACATGCACTCATCAGTTGTGTTGATATATGATGTCACAGAAATGGAGTTTGAAGAAAAACTGGCTCATTTAGAACATTTCTGTTATCATATACAAATATAGTTATTCACAAAATGTTCACAGTATTAACCTTTCCACAAATGTCCTGTACTAGCCTTTTATTCCTTCAAAGCGCTGTGCTGTAGGGAAATCCCCAGGACATGCATCACAACAAATAATTCTAACCAAATATAAAACCTAAATGGTTAATATTCAGGCAGACTCTTTTTACACAAAACTATCTGTTGATAAAAGAAAAAAACAATTATTATNATTTTGAGCATTTTCATGATACATCGTCTTGGTTTTTTTCATGTGCTTTCATCTGAATTTTTTTTTGTGTGTGTTTTTGCAGCATTTCTAATAATTTTCCTTCCTTTTACATAGAGTAACCCTGTGAAGTGTGATGACATTTTTGCAAGGCATTTGCATTGTTGTGCTTCCAGTTGGCTTACGAATCAGTTGCGGAGTTTTGGCTAGTTCTTTTATTTGTTTTGGTTCATTTTATTTGTTGTGAATGGTGGAGCTTACAGTGCTCATGTTCTGCTGTATTTGTGGGTGATGTGTAGGGCTGACGCACCACTGATGGGCCAGTTGTGGGAATGTATGCAACAAGAGGAACACGTCCAGGGGTATAACCTTTGACCTATCTGGTTCTTTCTCTTGCTTCCTTTTTCACAGCAATTTCTTCACAAACTTTCTTTAATGCACACAACATCCCCCGGCAGCACTCCCATGAACACACAAAATTTTGCTTCATTTTTTTTTTTTAATAATTATCCTGACTCCTTCATTCGTGGAATCAAATTTCAGATCAAATGCTGTTTGTTGAATTATCATTCGTTCCACGGTTCTTGCAAAGATGTCCTGATAGTGTAGGAAGTATCCATTGCAGTGACATATTTTCAGTTTCTAGAGCTAGAGCTTACTCTTTCACCTGCTACCAGATGATATTTCATGAAAAAAAAAAAGGTATTATTCAGCTATTTGTTTAGTTACAAGTGCCATTTTGCTTGCACAGGAATTCCTTAAGATCCACAGTTAAATAAATAAATAATGATAAATAATAAATATGACTTTATTTACTCCGTAGGGAAATTGTTTTACAATGTCACACAGTGTTACACATCTCATTCATAATACAAATACATATAACAATACACATCATACATGTAACAAATGAAATACATAACAAAGTCATTGCTGGTCGCCAGCGGTGCAGCGCCCTGGTCCCCCCAGCTCTAAAGCCAGGTACTCATTTACACCTGAGTTGAGTGAAGAAATGGAAGCGGAGTGCCTTTCCCAAGGACACTACAACATACACCGCCCAGCTCGCGAGTCAAACACATAAACCTTAGACTTGAAAGTCTTCAGTTTCTGAGTACGGCTCACAAACCGCACGGCCACGCTAGCCACGCTAAATAAGTAGTATAATGCAATTTTTAAAGTCCAAGCAGATTCCTTAATAAGTGGTCTCCTGAGCAGTACCGGTGTAGGTGATTTTCAGTCATTTTCTGATTTCCAGGATAAGTTTCTAGTTTTCCTGTCCTTGATGTCATGTTTTGGGAACTGCTCTTCGACACTAGGCTTAAAACTCATTGAGAGTTCACACAGCTTTAGCCCGAACAAAATGACTAATACATTCTGAAGGAAATGTCTTAATTTTTCAGTCATTATTTTAAAAAATTTGCAATTTCAGTAATATTAGTGAAGCATTTCTCTGTTGAAAATCATCAGTAAAAAAAAAATGAAATGGAGATGCTCCTTTAGTGAGTCTTGATATCTTTTGTGATGCCATTTCTGCATTGACTTCTTCATAGTTTCACTTAGCCAATCACAGGTTCCTAGACCTGTTCTTCACTCCGCTTTTTCTTGTAGCCTCCAGATTCAAAAGGTTAACAACTTTTTATGCTTCTCTAAATTAATCAGTGGTTGCAAATCTGTTCAGAAACTCATAGAATGATGTTGCTGGTATAAATTGTAGGAACCAGAAGATTCTTATTGTTGTAATAAGTTTCTATGCATCAAGATAAGTTTAAAGGGTATAGACATTAATCATAGTTGTTTTGTTGGTTTTTAAAAAAGTCTAAGAAATCTGAAGTATTCATAATCCTTTTCGTTCCTCTCCCTTCATTTGTAGAGTCAGAGTCCTTCCTCTGATTAGTCTATCACAAGTTTAGACTTTTATGGAGTGGATGTGTTTTGGATATGAAATTTTATGCTCCCTTTTTGCACTTCCTTTTCCTTTCATTGTAGATTAAGTGTCCTTTTTCTGGTCAGTCTATCACAATCAATTTTAGGCTATTATGGATGGATGTGTTTTGAGCATGAATATTTCTTTGGTGGTTCTACTGTTTTTCAGAATTGTCAGCATTTCAGATGGTTTTAATGACATGGCTTGAAGAATTCTGTGCAAATTTTGTTTTCTGAGTTTTGTCAGAGAGAAATCTGTTGTTGCCAAGCTAGGACCTTCTCGCCATCTTACTTCACACTTCTCATATTTGAGTATTTTTTTTTTCATATTTTGGGTGTTGAAGTTTTATAGAGATTGTCAAGAAAACAAAGTTTAATTTGATGTTTTGATTGCCCGGGAAGTGTCTGATATTTATTTGATTGTGAAGAATCTGTTGCAAAAAATAAGACACTATGCTGTTGAAAATATCTCACGTATTTGAACTTCAAGACATCAACAGAATGTGGTTTGTAATCAGATTTGAAAGAGCACTGACAAATGCCACTTCTGGGCTTTTTCATCCCTCATGTGTTATAATGTTAATGTCAGAGATGTATTATTTTTTTGTTATATTTTTCATTCTCAGCCATTTCCCTCATTATTTTGTCATCTCATCAAAGCACACATCACACATCAGTTGTGTTGATATATGATGTCATATTTCACAGAAATGAAGTTTGAAGAAAAACTGGCTCATTCAGAACATTTCTGTTATCATATACAAATATAGTTATTCACAAAATGTTCACAGTTATAACCTTTCCACAAATGTCCTGTACTAGCCTTTTATTCCTTCAAAGCGCTGTGCTGTAGGGGAATCCCCAGGACATGCATCACAACAAATAATTCTAACAAAATATAAAACCCAAATGGTTAATATTCAGGCAGTCTCTTTTTACACAAAATTATCTGTTTGTTGATAAAAGAAAACAAAAATTATTATATGTATATGTGACTGACCTATGTTCAAATCATAGGTTGTTTACAGTTTATTCTGTTGTACAAAAATTCAAATCATAACATCCGTGCAGGCCATCATGAAAGGTCAGATTGAATGCCATACAATCACAGGGTGGCACATTTTGAAGGGTGTGTTGTGGGCCATGACGTGAAAATGTGGATTTTTTGAGTTGGTTCATTAATTCAGATGACGTTATCACTCCTGCCTGAAATTCTAAACAAATGGTGTTCCAGCATTAGTGTTTGACCTGATTTGTGGAGTATGACTGCAAACATCAACACAGATGATGCGAACAAAATGCAGGCAAACACAACTCAAAATAGTACAGACACAGCCCTCACCTGTTTTCAGGGCTTGATATTAACCTTCATTTTTCTTTATATCTAAATACCAAATGGCAAAATTGGCTGATATATGAGCCGTTCACTTCATTCATTCATTCATTCATTCATTCATTCATTCATTCATTCATTCATTCATTCATTCATTCATTCATTCATTCATTCATTCATTCATTCATTCA
>JAWQUT010000181.1:998695-1023438 GCA_033807755.1 Ellobium chinense | reverse complement strand
GGGGGGGGGGGGTTATATGTTTCTTAGTACAAGATTTCTGCACGGCTTTCACAAAATAGTCAAAGACTCCTTACTCCCATCCCTTTAAAAGAAGGATGTGCCAGTCATAATCATATCTTCTGTCATTGTAAGAATAAATTGCTTTTGTCTTTATAGTCTTTATACTATTCATGTACAATTTTAGAGTACCTCATGCTAAAGTTGGGCCTCTGACCCGCCACTATATAAATCTAGAATAACTGAAGTTATCGGTTTTGTTAGTTTGTATGCATCATGCTCCCATGTACTCCTTGTTTAGTATGAATAGATGGATATTGAATTACTAACACTTCTCCATGTTGTCTTATCTGGCCTCATGCAGTTTGATTTAGTATATAGTATATAGCCATGCAATCTTGTATGTCAATGCAAATAATGCAATTCATCTTGAAAGAACAAATGGTTACAGTATAGGCCTCCCCTTTCTTCCGTGTCACTTTGTCAACACTCTTGTTTAATTTAATTATCTTAAAGTTAAAGCAATATGTTTCTATAGTTATATAAGAAGTTCTTCCAATTGAATTTAAGAGCTTCAGCATTTATTCCATTTGCATATTTTGTGCTTCAGATTCCTTAAGTGGTAATGAAATACATACCAGTTTCCAGTTTTTACTCTTTGAATGTTTTATATCATTATTAGATTGATAGAAAATGTCAGAAAAATCTTGATTTAACATGTCTTATTTGAAATAGAGCAGTAAACCACAATAAAAGAATGTAGATTTCCTTGTAGTGGCTACAATCAAATAAATGTGAGTAATTTAATAGCTTATTTGGAAATTATTATTCATAAATCCACTATGAACAAGACAAACTTCATGAAGAAGAAAGACTTATGATTTATCAGTCTCGAAGCTCTCATGTTCATTAAATTGAGATTATCATGTTATATAAAATGGAGAAATTGAAAACTTTATTATGCTTTGATGATTTTAACTTTGCCATAAGAGTGATACTATTTATGTGCAAGTTATGTAAATATACTTTTACACTGATATATTTTCACATGTTTATTTATTTGAAGAATTTATCTATAACAGTTTGCAGGACTAGATTATTGTAGCATATATAATAGATACGTTGTTTGGATTTTTAAAGTTTCTCTGCAGTTAAATATTCTTGGAGTCATTTTAAAATAACATTACTGTACTGAGACAGATGTAAACCCTAAGAGAGAAAATGCTGGCTAGCAGAATTATATGCGAGTTAAATGCTTTTGAAACCATTAGGAATTTAGTTAGCATAATTTACTTGTCAGATGCTTTTGAAGCCATTAATGATTTAGACATAAATACAACTTCAGGAAGGATGGAAGAAGCAAGAAAGAAAGCTCCTGATATTCTCCTCTGACTATTTTGTTTTTGTTCTTGTTCAGATATGACAAAGATGGCCACTGCCTTGGGGTTCCTGAATGTCAGCCACCCAATCCTATCAGACTGGAGTGGGACATCAATAAACAGGTAGACAGAATAGGCCTTCCCATCCTTCTGTGTCACACAGACAACATTCTTGTTTAACTTAATTATCTTAAAGCAATATGCAACATGTTTCTGTAGTTAAATAAGAAGTTTTGCCACTTGAATTTAAGAGTTTCAGTCCTGACAAAATGTTTAACACGAAACGTTGACTATGTCGTTAATAAATTCATTATACATTTTTCTAAAAGTTTTGTGTCATTGGGCAGAATCATATTTAGTTTTAATAAACGGGTAAACAGGATGGTTTTAATTCCTAGAATCTATCTCTGCTCATTTGGTAAAACCTAGTATGTCAGTTTTTGGCCAGATTTGAGTTATGTCACACATTTGGACTGACTTGGTGATACCCTTTTTATAAGTGTTTGAAATTCCTTTTATTTGACTGGTTTAACTCTGATAAAAACAATGAAATATAAACCAGTAGGCTAGAGACATGTTTGCTTGTCTAGGGAAAATACCTGGCACTCAGAAGAAAATAGATTTAAGCTGGCAGGGCAGAGAGATTTTGGCTTGTCTAGTTCCTGGAAAAGCCTGGTTCTCAACTTCCAGACAATGACATTTATTAAGTTGTCATTTGAAGATTAAACATGATTGCGGAAGATGGTGTTGTTTTTTTTTTTTCTTCAAAAAGAATTTAAGGCAAAAATGAGCATCTTTTCTAGGGACTGAATTATAAAAACTTTTTGATTCAGAACTTCGTGTACAGTCAAATCTTGATAATAAATTTTCTTAAGTACAAGAAAAAAGCATACTTATTACTGAGATACTGAGGTATACTTATTACCAAGATCCAAATCATGGAGTCGTAGGGAATCCATGCATGTAAACTCTATACTTAATAATAAGGTAAAAATGTTCAGAGTTGTTATTGAGATTCCTCTGTAGGTGAATGAATATTTTCTGATGCACACTTGACAAAATATCAAGATCATGTCGCAGCTTGAAATTAATGCTGTCGTTAAGTTCTTAGTGACTTTTATGACCTAAGATGATATTATTTGTGGGCGGTGATATCATCTGTGGTAATATACTTGTAACTGTATTCCATGAAAATGAGGTTTAGAGAGAAACAGGATAGCATGCATTTTTTTTTTTAAAGTTAGTGAAGAGAGTTCTAATTCTTCATGAAATTAATACATTGGTTAAGTTTGTGGGCTCATACATGAATTGTGATATTGTCACTGAGACTGGTCTAAAATTCCCAAGAAAATGTTACCAAAGTTTTTAGTTGAGACTAAATAGAGGAATATAAACTTTACATGTCAACAAAGACAATATGATAATTCAGAGCTTGCATGTTAACAATGGGATCGCTTACCTGTGTAAGAATTACATTAATCCTGCATATTGGACACTGCTAAGGCTACGTTCAGCGCCAGTGCACTGCGTAATTCTTACGATGGTAAGAGATCCCATCATTCATGGGCAAGTTCTCAAGTAACAGAAGTGTCTTAAACTGACAAGTTTGCTTA
The DNA here is from genome assembly GCA_033807755.1 of Ellobium chinense. NCBI lineage: Eukaryota > Metazoa > Mollusca > Gastropoda > Ellobiida > Ellobiidae > Ellobium > Ellobium chinense. Next base: position 1,020,449 of record JAWQUT010000181.1, on the reverse strand, counting down.
TCTGAATTAACAAGGACATGTTTCCTCTCTTTTCAGTGCCAGCAAGTGATCCAGTCCAGCCTGCAAGTGGCCCGCTCCCTGTTGAATGATGTTGACCTACATATCATGATGTTCAATGACTTTGGCAAAGGTTTTGTCAAGACATGCAAAGTCAGCCCAGATGCCTACATTCAAACAGCTATACAGCTCACCTACTTCAGGGTGGGTAGTGGATGAAAGGAGCTTCGAGAAGCCAAATAGCTTGTTGCAAAACGAAATTTGGTTATGCACAAGATGCTAACTAAAGTACAATTATTTTTTTTTCATTTCAACATGGAACATTATGAACATAAATTAATACTTTTTTTTTAAGTTGAAAGTTGAACATTCTAAAATTAGTCACTCCAGATTTTGTTATCATTGCTTTATGATTTCATGTTAAATGAATTTTTAAAGAAGATCTCGAAATCTCAGTCCTGAACAGCAGTGAAAAAAAATGTTCCAAAAGAGTTAACCTTTCATGCCATTTATGCAAGCTGTTATAGTCTCTTTGCAATTTATGCAATAATGAACAACAAAAAATGAATTTTGTGTACAAATTTCTTTTCAAAAAGAAAAAAATATGAAAATGCAAGTTTTATGTACCATGTAGGAAAATTGATTTACAATTTCATACAATGTTGTACATCTCATTCATAATACAAACACATGGAACAATACACAGCATCCATGTAAATACATAATAATACAAATGAAATGCCTAACAAAGTCACTGCAGGTCGCCAGCGGTGCAGCACCCTGGTCTCCCCATCTCTAAAGCGAGGTACTCATTTACACCTGAGTCGAGTGGGAAAAGGGAACTGGAGTGTCTTTCCCAGGGACACAACAGCGTATGCCACCCGGCATATAAGTCAAACACATAAACCTTAAATTTGACAATCTTCAGAATCTGAGTACAGCTCACAAACCACATGGCCATGCTGCCTCCCAACGGAGGAATAACATGAATACCTTTTGTGACAGTTTGTATGAATGTCAATACAAGAGCTTGTGTTTGCCTTCTCCAGCTTGAGAATCACTTCTGCCTGACATATGAGTCATCAATGACACGTCTGTTCCGTGAAGGTCGCACAGAGACAGTGAGGTCATGTACAGCCGACACATGTGAATTCGTAAGAGCAGTAGTGGAAGGACAGCCCGTGAGTATATTTTTCATTGACTTGCTTAAGATAAAGATCAGTGGAAGCTCGAATATAAGTATATCCTCGGTGTATAGAGAAAGTATACTTATTGTTGAGGTATATTTAATATTGAGGTCTGCCTCACAAATGAAATGATAGACTTATGAGTCTGTGCTTGTGAAATGCATACCTAATAATAAGATTTACTCATTAAATAAATACTTAATATCAAGGTTCCACTATACACTATAATTTTTTATTTGGAAAATAAAGAGAAAAAAGACATCCTCATACATGAGAGAATATTCGCATGATAATGCATAGAGAAGAAGTGCATTATTCTTGTAGAATTTTCCAGCTGATCATGCTATACTTCATAAAGTTGCTCACAATAATGTTGACAGACTTTGTTACCTTTAATATCCTTACAAAGCAGCCAAATGATAATATACTGAAGAAAGAAGAATTATAAATCTTGCACTATATTTCATAGGCCATCAGTTCATCACAAACCAAAAAATCATTGTCAGGAAAAATTTGCTAACATCATTTTCATCCGTAATATTTCAGAAAGAGCATTGCATCAAGTTGCTACGCAAAGCGGCCAACATCCACCAGAAGCTATACCGTGACACCATGACAGGGAGAGGGGTGGACAGACATCTGTTCTGTCTCTATGTTGTCTCCAAATATCTGGGGGTGGATTCACCTTTCCTGGCCAATGCCCTCAGTGAACCCTGGAAGCTCTCCACAAGTCAGGTGGGAATATAATCTTATTGATTAATGGCGTCAGTGGGAACAGTCTTATTGACTTCTTCGATGGGAACATAGTCTTACTGGTGGTTTCAGTGGGAACAAAGTCCAATTGATGGCATCAGTGGTTGGTGGAAACCTAGTCTTATTGATGGCTTTTCAGTGGGAACATAGTCTCTTTGATGGCTCCAGTGGGAACTTAGTCTTATTGATGGCTTTTCAGTGGGAACATAGTCTCTTTGATGGCTCCAGTGGGAACTTAGTCTTATTGACAGCTTTGGTGGGAACATAGCCTTATTAGCTGCTTTTTGATGGTTTTGGTTGGCATATTGTCTCATTAATATCTTCGATGGGAACTTATTCTGATTGACAGCTTTGGTGAGAACCTAAGCTTATTATTGATGGCTTCAGTGGGAACACAGTCTTATTGACTGCTTCAGTGGAAACATAGTCTTATCAATTGCTTCGGCAGAACAAAGTATTATCAACTGCTTCATTGGGAACATAGTCTTAACGACTGCTTCAGTGAGAGCATAGTTTTATTGATAGCTTTGGTCGGAACATGGTCTTATTGATGGCTCAGGCAAGAACAATGTGTTGACGGCTATGCGTAAGTAGTCTAGTAATGTAGAAGAATGCTTATTAGTTACTTCAGTTTGTTAATCTGAGTGTGAATGAGGCCATGCTTTTCAAGATTTTACAAATAAGTGAAGCCTCTTGAAAATGTGCTGAATCATTGTGTCCGTTTCACAACAAAGTGTTCTGTTGTTCGCTGTAAAGCATTTATGATTTATCATTTTGTGATGGGAAGAATGATTGGTATCAATCATTTATTTATCGACAATCACAAATGAAGATAGAATCACTGTCAGTCCAAAGCCGAAAGGAACGTGCTTGCAGTGTTTCACACCATTATTGGGGACTAAATGTTGCTTTTTTTGTAATATCAAATGTTACTGTTTAATTCTAGTGTAATGTAGTATTGGACCAATTGGCTGGGGCACAAAGGTTTTTCTAGAGCAGTCAGGCAAAACAAACTTGTTAAAAGAATATTCAGTATTGTGTATACTGCCAAGCTCTATGCTAGATTATACTCTTATATTTGTCTTTTGATCTCTTCAGACACCACATCAACAGACTGACCGATTGGATCTCGACAAACATCCAGACCGCATATGTGGTGGTGGTGGCTTTGGCCCTGTAAGTTTCCAGAAAGTACATGACAGTAGTGTCATTAAAAATGAATCAGTTAAATTATCGTAACCATTTTAACTATTTTGGAGAGGGAAATGGCCAAAGAATATGTGATTGGAAGTTTCAGAAGGATAAGGTAAGTATTAAAAAGGTTATAAGAGTCAGAAGACTGACGTCTGCAAAAAGCTCATCAGAAACAATAGTAAAGGTCATGATCATCCAACAATTTTTATTATTAAAAAAAAACCCACATGATTATAGATGCTCTCAGTTCCTCAGTCAGTGGATGGATTTTCATCAGAGAATGCCCACAATTCTCCACAAATCTTGGATGCTGTCACATTACTGTAAACAAAGATATCCGCTACAAATATTTTCTTTTCAAATGACACTAACAACCATAACTCTGTTGAAAGTGCATGCAGGTGCTATTAGGAGTACAATTAGTGGGTTTTTATAGGGCATAAGCAAGCATTTAAAGCGCGATTGGGTTAAGGGTCACTTTATTCACCACTGTTCTTTTACATCCATCAGGTGACAGATGATGGTTATGGTGTTTCCTACATGATTGCTGGAGAGGACGTCATATTCTTCCATATATCATGCAAAAAGTCCTGCCCTCACACTGTAAGTTGGTAGCATACCTCTTTGTAATATGTTGACTTTTATGTTCACTTTTCAGTAGAGAGAGAGAGAGTCCATGACTTGCACTGTACTTTTTTAATCTTCTCTGCTCTTTCAGACCATGACTTTAGTTGGAGTTTTCAGTACTCAGTTGTGGTATAAATCACGTAGCTCATGGTTTAGGCAGTGTTACAAGAGCCAGTAACAATGACCCTCAAATTTCTTTAGCACAGCTCTTGTATCAGACTTTATATTTAGTTCTGCCATATACATTTGTACCATTATTCTTTAACTTTTCCAGTGAACGCTGTTCTCATCTTTAATGGCAGTCACGTTATTCCTTTCTTCTCTTCAGCTCTCACCTGCTATTATCTTGTGTTTATCCTTCAGCATTCTTTACTTGTTATTCACTTATTACTATTATTCCTTTATTTCCTGATGAAGAACTTATCCTTAAAAATTTACACCTCACTGTAGACTGTAGTTTGCTGATATTTATCGTAACACTGATAACACCCTCCTTTCCCCAAACTGAGTCATGAACCCTGTTCTAGAAGATGTAGGTGCAGGAGAAGGTGGGTGACGAACCGAGCTAGACTACATCATGTCATCTGAGTAATGTCTTTCTAATCTTTCCTCATCCAGGATGCTCACAAATTTGGAACCACTCTGAGACAGTCTTTAAATGACATGAAGAACCTGTTTCAACAGTGAAAGCGGCATAATATTATCTGAAGACAGCATTGCTGAACACTGACACTTTGTCAGCGACATTTGTGTGTGTGTGCGTGCAAATGTGTGTTTATTTTGCCCACTGTAAGCATTCTCAAAACTATTTATTGTTCTCAGACAGCCAGAAGGACATGAATGGATGAGAAAGGTTTATAGAAATAACAATATGTAAACTTGTCACAAGAACAGTTGTGGTTTTTGTTTTATTTCCTTTCCTTTGTATGATGGGTCAGGAGTTTACTCAGCAGTTGATTCCTGCAAATTTTTAAATCTAGTATATTTTTCTACTGTTGAAAAAAAGCGATATGACTTTGACTTTATATAGAGTGAAGTTCTAAAGGGACTTTTGTCTATCCTCTACCTGAACCTAGAAAGACAATTTTATGCTAATGTTCTAGTGCCAGGAATATTTACCTGTTTATATGTTGTTTTGGAGGAATCTTGTAGCATATAAATATGATATTTCTTTATCAGCAAGCCAGTCTTATTGTTATGGATGCCCTTTGTGAATGACATCCTTCCTTAGATCATCTTTGCTTTAAACCAAATCCCCAGCAATCTCAATACATCAGTATGGGTTTGTAAAATATCAGTTCAGTCACTTTATTGCCAAATAGAGGATGTGGCTGCTGCCTATATTTGAAGTAGATGATAGAGATGGCTTGGGAAAGGCAAATGCAGAATGCAGTTTGAGAAGAAGAATTCTCTTGGGAGGTTTCACAGATTGATCTCAAACCTTTTTGATGTGAATTTTTACTCAGGGCCGGATGTCTGAACAAGAAAATTTTGTAAACATCATGGATGGAGTTCGAACAGCTCTAATGAAATGTTCAACTTTGAATAAGTTAATTACGTTTTGCACTTTATGTTTTGTATATGCCACAAACTGTGTAGATTGCATTTGGATTTATCATGCTGTTTTCCTGATTTGAAAGGTTGGGCATACCAACTTTATTGTGTGTAGAAAATTTGTCCAGGTCCTCTTCTTTTACTTTTTACTTTTCTCTAAAGCTTTAGACATAATAAAAGATTGTTCAGCTGNGGGGGGGGGGGGGGGGGGGGGGGGAGGAGAGAGGATGGATGATGACTTGTGTGTTATGGTTAATATGTTCAGGCTTGTCACCTACAATTGCAATGTGACCTTTGCTTAAGTTTATATAGCTATACAATGAATGATAGCAAAGTAGCCTTTGCCTTTATTTGGGTAACTCTGGAGTTTTATTTTTAAAGATCATAAATCCCACTATTTTGATTTTGGTACATAATCTTTTTTCTTAAACTACTTCGGGACTAAACGTTTTTATGCTCTTAGAAAAGCTGCCTTCATCCTCCTCTTAACAATGCAAAATACATGAAAATGTATTCCTATCAATGCAATGGTGAAGGGTTAAAGTTCATATGCTGGGATTGGTTTTTAACAGTTGCGTGGGTGTCCAAGTAACCACCTTGATACAAAGCTTGCCAGCTTAAATTGACCGCAGATTCAAATGGCCATACGTAATCTTCATAAATATTGTCAGCCATCTTACAAATTGATGTATAAGTAAGATTTGAAATTTCTAGGAAGAATAATTTGCAGATGAACAAATCGTACTTCATTGCAACATAATTTGAGACTCAAAGAAGACTCGTGCAAAAAATAGCATGAAAAGGCCAGTATGTTTTATGCCAGAAGCAGACTAAAGGTGCCTAAAACTTTATGGTGCATTACATCTCAGATGGCTGACAATATTTTGCCAGAGGCCTTCTTATCTGCTTGGATCTGGATTGTTTAAATCATCCCATCCATATGTTTCTTTAATGTACATTAATTCCATATATATTTTTGATGAATTTGTTTCATTCATATGCAGTATTTCATAAGCTACACTTAATATTGGAACCACATTTTTTAGACCAGTCTTTATTTAAAAACAAGCGAACTTACCATTTATATAAGCACTTCATTTTTAGTTTAGTGTAAATCTGCAACATACATCTCAGGTTGAAACTTTTGACGTGATTTGTGATTGTTTGTACAGATGGTTTCTATCATAAATATTATATTTTCATCGAATTTGCTTAACATCATCTTTGTATTCCAAAACTGCCTAAGTCTTGTCCTTGTAAAACTCCAGGCAACATGTAGCAGCAAGTATAACGAGTTTATTTAACATTATTAAATTTATTTAGCATGCCTCAATGGGGAGACACCTTTTGTCATATTCTTGTTCAGCGCTTAGATGGATGTTTATGAAAGATATTTCATGAATACTCAGCCCAAGAAGAAACATTTTTAGGCAATATAATGTGAATAAATTAGTGTATTTGATTAGAAAGAGCATCGTCATGAACATTGATTGTCACAAATATGTCTGAACATGTCATTGACAATAATGTCTAGATAAAACATACAATCTCATAAGATACCGTAATCCATACAAACTACTGGGTCTCGTTTGATCCTAGTTTGATATCTGTATAAATATTACCAGCCCTTTCTGGTCATTCACCACATGACATTCCTTGTCAGAAGAATCCCATAATTTTTATCCCTCCTACTTTCCGTAGAATTGAGGGACAAGGTTAAAAAGGGAGAACCAAATTCATTTGGGAGGAGGAGATTGAGATTGTAAATACCTGTGGCGAATACAGTTTCATAATTCATATAATTTACAAACATAACAAGCTGTTGAATCAGCCCCTCAGTGAGACTGTGTGAGAACTTAATTGTGCCAGGGTCAACAATTTAAGGTTCACATTTGGTTGAAATAGCAATATAAAAGCATATTTTATTAATGATTATTTAGAAAATTAATTACTCCTTAGTAGAATTGGGCACTGAAAATAAAGGCATGGCAGTTTGCATGTTATTTTCCCGGGGGGCAATGATGTTACTTTGGACTCTTTAACTTTGATCAAATAAAATAATCCGGTTATCCTGCAGCATCTTCTGCTACAACAGCATGGCTAGAATGCTACTCTGCAGATTTACTCTCATCATTTTGGGGAACAATAGTTTTATTTATTAAAACTGGATTTTTTTTTTTTTTTTTTTGTGCCAACGCTGTTGCTCATTGACAGTACTCATATATTTTTTGTACATCAGGGCCCGTGTGCATGACAGATGACTAAGACTAAACTGGCTCTTAGGTATGGCCCCAGACATCAAAGTCAGAAACTTGAGGCAAAAGGATTCCTAATTACAAGGACAGTCTTGAATTGAGGCTAAGATTCTGAGACTTAACTTTCAAGTTTGGGACTAAAAGTGGAACAATGGATTTTCCTGCTGATATAGTCATTGTTGATATACACATTGACACATCTTAGTAGAGGTCTCCTTATTTAGTTATGTTTTGTTTAGATCATCGCAGGCAGAAAATCATGTGAGGAAGGCAGATTTCAGTGATAATGAAGTCCTGTTGGAAAAGATTTCAGTAGAGAAAGTGATTCTCCTAAGCAGGCTACAGACAAATGTTGCTGTCAAGAAGAGGAAGGAAACTAAATGTTGGTTAAAAAGTTATTGATATAATGATCAAAATGGTTCCTCCTATCCCTAAATATGCGAATTCGCCTCCTCTCCCTTTCATACAAAATCATGTGGACAAGTCATCACTTTTTGCCGAGGTGCAGTAGTCCTGGTATCCAGTTGAAACCTGAACAAGACTAGGATTCCCACCCTAGACTGGACTTGTGAATCCATATGAAATGAGACAGCCTTGAGTCAGGCTTAGCAGACCAGTCAAATGTCATGGATACGGGTCCAGATGTCAGGGTTTCAAATTGTATTTGCTCAGTTTATCACATGTGTGTGCTCATCACCCTCATCTCACATGAAGATTTGTGTGTTAAATACATGTATCATCTCACATGTGAATTTTTTTTGCGTTGATTCATTCGTCAGGATGTAGAAAATAAAGTCATATTCCAGGTAATTGTTGTGACTTTTTTTTTTTTAGGTAAAACTTCAAAGCGTTGCAAATTGTCCACAGTGCCATTTATTCCAGCAAAGCTTACTTCTGGTGTAAGCAAAAGAAAAGTGTGATTGCATCATCAAATACTGCTTTTGAAAGAAAAAGATGCATCAGCCAATGATTCAGACCATATCAGCCAATCATATTTCCCTAACAAAGGGCAAGAAGAATATGAAAATAATGATTGCAAAGTTGTGGCTTGTGATGTCCAAATGATTGTGGGTACAAAAAAATAGTGATCTGGAGTAGGATTAGATTTACTCTCAGATTGCCTAATCTCACAGGTCATGTGACAACCCCAATCACATCCCAAAATGCAAAGCTCACATCGACACATCATAAAATGCCTGTCAGCCAGTTTCTTCTTACATGATTATCTTGATACCAGTTTGTTTTTCATTTCATTATTTGAAAGTTCTTATCAAGATTCTTTATGCAAAGTTTATTTTCATCAGAGCAATACTTTTTTTTTTGTTTTGTTGTACAGGACGCCACACAAAAAAGAAAAAGAAAGTGAACCCTCAATATTTTAAATAACTTTGACAACATTCAGTGGCTATTTTTCAAAAAATTGACAACAGCAAACGTCATAATATGGAGCATACTACTGATAATAGTGATACATTTGAAAGACTCCATTACAAACAGACCAATGGTTCTCTGTATTTAGTGACCATTTTGCACTGTTGTGCAATTAGTGCACATAGTATGCAACATAGTAAGGGTGGATTATGGTAAAGATTTGAAAGGAGACTTTAACAGAAGAAAGGCAAATAGCAAATCAATATAGTAGATTTGTTAATGACTTTTACAATCAGTCCAATTCCTTTACACAAACAGATAGCCTGTGTGTTGATGTGGATGTGATGGGAGTCATTTGAGCAACAGTGCAAGTATATGTATAGACTGTATATGTGAGGGAAGAGATGAAGGAAAAACGCATTTTCTGTTCATTTCCACTTCATGGAATATTTGTCAGCTTGGGTCAGCTGTAATAATATGACTTTTTAATACGGTTACAGAAAAAGACTTGTTCCTTTGAACTGCCTTTCAAGTATGAGCATATTGGGTCTCTGTTAACATGGCCTTGGAAATTTTAAGTTCTGAATAGTCCCTTCCTGCCTTAACTTCAGAATCCAGACCAGTTTGAAATTAATGAAATGAAAATTGGAGAAACGATATGCTTAAAGAGAAGCTATTAGAAATTCTTCATAATGATAGTGTCAAGTTTTTGGCCATGACACCAAAGTGTAAATTTGTGATGCAGTTTTTTGAAAAATACAAATCAAAGTTATGTTGTGCAGGTTGGATGGAATTCAAAGAAATTTGCAGGGGTTGGTATCAGTGGCTTAGCTATCCTGTGTGAAAATTCCACATGGTTATTTTCATGGCGAAAATGGAGGGTTCACTTATTTTTGTGTCACCTTGTACATACAACAGTTTCAAGGACATCATAGATAGTCTGCCAGGTTCATTTTTTTTTCGCCTCTCTTGTTAAATTTTCTCAAATCATGATATGTGGAATGAGCTCTAGTCTTAGGCAATAATTTACATAATAAACCAAGTCCTCAAATTACAGCAGACTGTGTATATATAAAATCAAAGAGATTTTCAGTGTCACTTTTATGTTTTAATATTGAAACAAAACAAACTTCATTGAGATTGGTTCCAAGCCTGGTATTCCATAATTTAACAATGGCTTGCTTCTTGCAACCTGTATGGATAATGCATTCATAATGGCTAGTACATTTGAGAAAGTACAGTTTATATCTCAACATTTATTTCATTGGTGGTTACACCCTTAATAGCAGAATTTTTTTACAGTAAGAAACCTGTTAACAATGTGATGTCAGGTAAAGAAAATTAGGAATTCATACATTCCTCATTTGAAATGGATGATTTTTGGAGAAAGCATATACATGTAATGAAGTCTGTAAGTACAGTATTCACAGTGCCTGCTCCCAGGATTAAAAAGCGAAGCGTTTTATATAGGTGGCATATCACCTTGATAGAGAAAGCCCTGTTACTACCATCTATAATAGGTGGCATCTTCCACCCAACCTGGCTTTATATTCATAACCAGAACAATATAAGAACCTTTGATTTATAGTCTGCGGTGCTTGTCTTTCAGTCTTCCCAAAAATGGGAGGTGCTGCACAAATTCAACATCTGCCAACAAAAGAGCTTTTCGTCAAAACAGTGTTTGAGAAAACTTGAGTGGCTATATTTGAATGTAACTCTGCTTCAACAACATTCTCGTGTAACATTTTTAACTATGTTGAGGACATTCAGAGTTCAGCAAAAACTTTTTGTTGGAGAAGAGGAAAGACATAAGACTATAAAAAAACTTACAATATGCAAAAAGGTGATTTTGGTAAGAAAACGAGCATAAGCCACTTTTCGGAAGACATCAGAACTTTTGGCCACTTGTTAAAGGCATACCATTGCTATGCAGAGAACAAAATTGAACAAGCACATGGACTAATGAGTATTCAGCTGCCATTGGGACAGAAAATGCATGGAAGAAAATTAAAAAAAAAATATGTGAAAAGGATCCTGTGGGCAGACAATGAGGGTGAATTTGAGATTGTGGGGAATAAATTTTAAAACTAGGTAAAAGTGTACCTAAAGTCGGATTATTTGTTATTTCTGCCCAGTGCACTCTCTACCCACGAGAATCATAGGAACTGAAATATCACTAAGAGCATTTATATGAATTGGCAGAAAATGAACTGGCATAAAATGCAAACCATTAAGCAGCTGAAATTGTAAATCTGCAGTTATCCTGAACAGCAACCAGAGCTTTATAAATGCATAAAGTAAGCAGAAAATATTTAGAGGAAAATCTAATCCATATCGGCCTTGTGCCATCTGACTTACAGATGGAATTTGGAGACTGAAAATTGGTAGTGAAAATATGCCACCCATATATCTTTTTGGCTTAGGTTTTCTCTATAGATGGGGTGCCACGCATATAGACAAATGCACTTCCACTCACATAATTTTTGCCTAGCAGGACTGACCACTCAATAACCTCCTCAACTCTATAACTGGGCTGTCATTTTATAAGCCATTTCGCCAGCATTCAATTGATAGTTTTCACTGCCTATAGCCAGGTACTCATTTTACAGACCAGTGGAATGTGGAAAAAGACAAATGCTCTTGCACAGCATTCATGGCAAGACCAAGGCAGGAGTCAAGCCCACAGTCATCCCATCACCACTGCAGACTATACTTAAATACTGTAATTATTCAACATTGCTGCTCCTATCTTAAAGCAAATAAATCAAGAGGGCTTCTCTGCATCATCTTGGTTTTGCTAGCTGGAAATAGTTTCCAGAAACACAGCGTTTCGTCAGCACCCGCTGAGGCCAGCGTCGTTTTGTCTGGGGACAAGGCAAGATGCAGGGGACGGCCTTGGTGGTAGCTGAGGGTAGAGGTCCGCGTTAGGACCGTATCATGATGAACTGCCCAGATAAGCAGGTCGTTGCTAGGGTAACCATGGCTTGTGACCAGTTCCTTGTAGTCGGTAGACCACGCCATGGAGCATATCTGGAGAAGAGGTAAAATAGTCAAACACAGTGAGTGGTCTAGAGGAGCAGATATATAGAATAGAAAGTTCAGGGAAATTGCTAAAAACGTAGAAAGAAGGTCAAGGTAAACAAACAACAAAGAAAGAGGGTTATGAGTAAACAAACAGAAAACATGTTAAAGCATTATTATAGAAGCATTACAAGTAGAGAGAGAATGTCTAAGGAGGGAGGAGGAGAGGGATAAATTTACTATTACGATAAACAAGGAAGCCTGGACATTATGACTGTGAAAGTCTAATATTGAGGGATTTTTTTACTGACTTAGGCTCTCTGAAATACATGTAGACTACATGTATTAGGTTTCACTGGTTGGTATAGAATTTTGCACACGTCCAGAGAATCAGTATCGAAACAGAACTTATAAAAGAATCTCTTTTGACTGCCTGCTGCAATTTCAAACGTTGGCTGTCACTTAATTGGCTGACACCAGTCCCTTACTTCGGGTTTATCTATGAAAATGTCAGGAAAGCTTCGTGATGAACCAAGATGCTATGACCCTTCCAAATGTCTTTGGACTTTAACCACGCTCTCTTCCTCTTTGAAACTCATGGTAGCCTACTAATACTACTAGGGCACTGTTTTACATATCGTCACAGTCATCGGCAGGTCGCCTATCTCAGTGGAGCGAGTTCTTCAAGAGAGGCACAAAACTTTTTAGATAACGCAAGAAAATAATGCCAATCTCAAACTTTCGTGCTGTTTTTTTCAGCAATGACTCTGTGACTTACTTAGTGACATTTGATGGACGTATTGGTTTGTAGCAAGCACATAAATAGTCCAGTTTGCAAAATGCCTGTCAATCTATGACAGTAACGATATACATAATATATTATATCTACCTGCATGTGGGTCTCCTGTTCATGAACAGCCTGGCCCAGATTTCTGTTCCACAGGACGAGTCGGCCATCATTACAACCTCCACCACTTGCCAGGAGGGATGTTCGCCACGGACACCATGCTAGGGCTGTTGGAAAGAGGGGTTACAAACTTTAAGCTTTACCACATGGGCTATAGATTGTTTAGCTGTCGCCCGACCTCTTGTGCTTAACGACCACACAGGGGCGTTTCATTTTGCAAATAGTTTTACTTGGCCTGCTGTAGGTATAAGAGAAGCAATGCCAAAACCTAGTTAGGTTGCTTCACGCCAGTAATATGCATCCTTCTAAATGGCTCCTCTTGCTTGACATTAAAAAAAAAAGGGTCAAAATAAAGAGAACACCGAGATACCAGTGTAGAAGCTGTTCTCAAGAACTTTCGCCTGTTTGGGGAAGGGAGTGGGGGGAAGCGTATGAAAGAAACAAGGAATAGTCTTAAGACATGTAGACGCTACAGCTCTTTTGTTGAAGGAATCCAAAGCAGATTTCTTGGTTGGCTTTTTGGCGATACTTATAGTCCTCTAGAGCGATTGTCCTATTCTAAACAACCCAGATTTAATCATCCTAGGGGAGGAACATCAGGGTTAAGAAGTGAAGTAGATTTCGAGCCCTGGAACCACAACACATCTTAGCAATTAATTATGAAAAGGCTGTGCTGGTATTACGCATTGTTATAGTGCTCTATGCTGAATCACCAACTTGATGAGAAGAACAAGAAGTCACGGAGAGACACTATAACGTACTGGAGAATAATGTGTGAAGGGAGTTAATCGCGGGAAGAAACACGAGTGTCAAGGGAAGTAATACATGTTTCTGGAATAGACAAATTTACCGTGTCATATTTCTGGGCAACGTTTTTCTTTTTTTTTCCCTTTGTTCGACCCATGACAGTCAAAGACCTGTGTCTAGGCAGAGAACACACTTTCACATGTTCCATACGTTTTTACAAGTTTCACAACAGAAAAAAAAGGAGTGGGGGGTGGGCTGACGTGGGAATCAGACGTGAAACGTGCTATGAAGATTCCAGTGCGGGACTCTAGAGTCTTTCCTTGTTTTGTTATGTCAAACGATTATGTATCAATACCATAGTAAGTCGAAGATGTGAACAAGGATATAGCAGGGAAGATTCCTGGGACCACAAGTTATTCTACAAAGATGAAAGAAGCTGATGTGAAAAAAAAAGCGAGACATTAAGCAAAGATAGCATCATGGGAATATTTTTTGTCGCTCTTTGGATGACGCCCAGATCAAAATATTCGAATAGCGTATCCATTTGATTTCCAATTTCTGGTAATTTCAAGGCAAACTATTTCTTGGTAAACAAAATATTTATGTCCAGCATATCTGAATTCGGCAGAAATGTGTTTATCAGCTTTTCACCAACAGATCCTACTATTCCCACAAAGCAAAGATTGACTAACCTATTAAGTGCTCTTGTGTGAACAGATAACTTGCACACGGAAATGCTGCCGTACAAAGACCCACAAACACCATTTATTTGTGCCTTATGCCCTTCGATCCACATTCTTAGCATCTTGTGTGAGTAAAAACGAAGCCCAGCACAGATACTCCCATGTGTTGATGGGGAGTGAAGTGGCATTCGCTAGATTTAGACAGACAAGAGTTCAACACTGTAACAAGTCACGCTGATCAGCATGGCATGCCGGTAAACCAAAGCATACGTGAGCGGTACTCCTTGGGCTTGGAGTGAGGTGGATATATCGAACGGTTACGTTAGTTACAATGCTGTTTGATATAAACCGCAATATCTGTTTGTCGCAGGCATTTACATAATTTGAAAGATGATACATAACATTTTTGTTTAGTGAGGGTTAGTTGACATGGCAGCAGACATCAAGATATACGAGGTGCGATCCAAAAGTCCCAGGATTGTGCCGGTAATAGCTCTATGTCCCCGTCCCACCTTAACCGGTAATAGCTCTATGTGTTATATTCCTCCATCACTTTCCTGTAATCCATGTGAGAGTCAGCACAATGATTCCTGGATGATGCCAAGCTTGGAAATACTCAAAGAAGTCTTTTATATACCAACATGTTGAGCACCATCTTCGATACAGGCTATAACATCTCAAATCATGAGATGAAGTGTATCGTTTTCACGTCACGCTCATACCACATTCGTCAAAGTAATGTTTTTGAGGTTTTAGTTAAAATTTAGCGCCCTCAACGTATCGCTCAAAGTTAAAACCATGAGGCAGATGAGGTTTGGCTTGTAAATTTGGGATGTTACAAACTATAATAACTACGTTTGTTTTAATATGAAAAAAAAACAACGATAAATGGAAGACCATATAACAACTCAAAACAGACTTTGCGAAAATGGAATGAGCACGGCGATCGTGGAAACTGTGGCGACTGGAAAGTTATTTAAAAGTTTAAAGTGAGAGTGTACCTTTAATGGAAGACATATGGGCGTCCATCTCGTACAGCAAGGCATGTGAGCGCATACACCAGAGTCTAACATAACCATCATCGGATCCGCTGGCCAATACTGACTGGTCAGGAGACAGCTGTAGACTCGTGATCTGGATAACGAAAGAACAAATTATTTCCTAATAGAGAAGTCACCAGTTAACGTTTATGAAGAAATTAATAAACCAGCAATTAGCAGCAGAGCTACTTTGAGACAATACATGTAATATCATAGCGTTGCAAATCCAAGAATCTGATTGGATGCTGCTATCTGAAACGTTCGGGACACTTGTGTCTTACCTCCGACTGCATTATAAACCCGACTTCTGAGAGACAATAACAAAAGAAATCAAAGCCCAAATTCTGAGAGACAATTACAAAAGAAATCAAATCCCAAATTCTGAGAGATAGTAACAAAAGAAATCAAAGCCCAGATTCTGAGAGACAGTAACAAAAGAAATCGAAGCTTATCAAGGAATCTGACTGACTGCTGCGATTTGAAAAATTCACTTTCTCGTTGGCTGACACAGGCATCCTATTCCAGATTTGTTATGGGCGGATACATCGTTTTTGCAGAACCAAGGGTCCTTTGGACAATGCAACATTTTCAAGAAACATTTCAGAACAGCTGAATTTTGAATTTCAAGCCTGAGTTAATTATGAAACGCTTAAAAACCTAATAAGTGTTTAGCTTGAAAGGAAGGAACAAGACAATAAGGTGGTCGGACAAGAAAGAAAGGACAGAATGAGAAGTAATAATGTTAATGATGTCCATTAATCGCTTATAAAAACATTGCCCGTTCACGCCATTTCACGGTTTTTATTATCCCAGCAGGCCATGTCTCTCAACAAATTAATCAACTCCCGTGGAAGCACTTAGTATCATTGATGGTCACCAACATTCTGACATTAAAGAGATTTTGTTTTCAAGTTCGGGTGGTAATGGCAGATGTAAGTATGCGCGCAATGTATTACCTGGTGATTACAAGCTAGAATTACTTGTGAATTTCACAACCAATTCGAGGTACAATATGATCAGAGCTTCAGAAAATGTTATATCTCAGACCTACATCTATCAGATCTATTATAGTAACAATTCGGAAGAGATTCCGACTTGAACTCCATTATTTTTTCACCGTCTGTGGCCAGATGCCAATTATAGACTGAGGAAAAAGAATGAAAAGTTTTCTGAACGCTCACTCATACCAGAACCACAATGGGAATCAAACCCATGACCCTCTGATTAGAGTCCAACACTCTAAGTATTCGACCACCTTGCTCCAGTAGTGGAAGTCACCTGCTGACGGTGACAGAGACTGATACTGATATGCCTTGAATCGCACATGAAAGCTAGTCATTGATGCAAGAGCTGGGGATTCATCTTCATGGCACCAAGAGAATGAACTCCTTACCTCGAAACGTCGTTTGGCCCTCATCAAGGCCTGTTGCTTCATACGCGCACGATCATCCAGCACATGGATGTATCCATCCCTTGAGCCACAGTACAGCACATGTTGTCGCCAGTCCATACACCCTATATGTTTTTTGGAGATTTGGCTGGATGTTCCTACATCCTGATGTGTGTGCGCGTCATATAGCTGGACCAAACCCTGGAAGATGATAGATACGGTAGGGTAAAACCCTGTTAACATAAGCATACTTTAATGCAACATCTTCCTTAGCAAATCTCCATCTAAACGTCTGTTGTATATTCCACTGTAAAAATAAAGCAGTCTGAATAATACATCTCTCTGATAATAAGCAGTCTGGATAACATCTAACAACACAGTATGCAATCTGGATAATACATCTCTCTGATAATATGCAGTCTGGATAGCACATCTCTCTGATAATATGCAGTCTGGATAATACATCTCTCTGATAATACGCAATCTGGATAATACATCTCTCTGATAATATGCAATCTGGATAATACATCTCTCTGATAATACACCCTCGATAGCACAATCCAAAAAGCGAGTGCCATTTCAGATCTTTGCTGTAGTTGATATGTTTAACGATGAGGTCCAGATTTGAGAGGAAACTTAGGCTGGGCCAGTATCAAAAGCGATCAGCTACACTGTAGTAGGGGTAGTAGCAAAGTGTCTTTGCCGAGGTTACCACACTTTCCTGGGAAAGACACTTTACTTCTCCTCAGCGAAACTGAGCCATGCATAAATACAGAGTTTTGACTTGTTATTGTATCCCAGTTTTACAAGCTAAAAATAGTACTATTACTACGGGCTTATGTGACCTTAACTGTAAGTGAGTCAGTCCTTTGCCTCACCTGAGACCGTCCCACTGCTAGATAATTGCAATCAGGACTCCATTTCACACTGGACACATAGGGCTCCTCGCTCCCACTACCGCGACGCTCTTGCTCAAGACTTGGCGAGTCTAAGCCGTCTACAGACTGGGTTGTGTTGACAGCAGCGTTCCACACGAAGGTGGAGTTCCCAAGAGCCAGGGCTAACACATCATTGCTGCCCCAGTCCATTGTGCTGGGAAAACAAGACAACAACTTCAGTGTGTGGATAGGAATGCTCTGGCTAATTAGACTTCCATAATTTTGAACACCCAGACGCGTGTGAGAATGTTGGAATTTTTTTTTTATTGAGCGAGTGTCTTGGAACACCCCAGTACGTCATAAGTGGTGGAATACCCAGCGTTGTATAAGTATCTTGGAACACCTCAATTTTGCATGAGTGTCATGAGATACAGATACCCCGCTGCGTAGTGTATTGAAACATCCAGCTTTGCATGAGTAACTGGGAACATCCCAACTTTGTCGAAAACCCAGCATTATGTAGTGTGTTGGAATACCCCAGCACTACCTACTGTCTTGAAACATTCCAGCATTGCCTGAGTGCCTTGGAGCACTCTAGAACTGCGTGAGTGTCTTAGAACATCAAAGAATTGTATGAGTGTCTTGGAACACCAACACTGTAGAAGTGTCTTGAAACGCAACCATTGCGTGAGTGTCTTGGAACATCTCTGCTTCGTGTGTCTTTGAGCACCCTGGTTTTACTTGAATTGCATTGCAAGAGAGTGTCTTTAAAAGCTATCTTGAGCCTGCATTGTATTGCCCCTTAGCGATTTGCAAGATTACTTTTCAGTGAATTTTGTGGACTTTTTTTAACCCATACATCTAATCATATTATTATCGTCCACACTGTCACCACCATCATCATCACCACCACCATGACCACCACCGTCACCACCACCACCACCATCACCACCATCATCACCACCGTCACCGCCATCATCATCACCACCATCTATTCTACAGCATGCTCACTTGCAATAGAAATCATCCCTAATCTCTGGGAGTGCCAGCACTTTGTAAGGGTCACGTGGTATCTGCCGACGTCGTCGCGGTGGAGAAGGGGTTTCTTCCCCAAGAGATGATGAGGCAGCGAAGCCGAAAGGATGATATGGCACCGGGTAGGGGCTCCTGGGAGATGCTGAGTCTTGACTGCAAAAGAAACCATCAAATTTTTGCGCAGACAACAAACGAATGTCGTGAACACAAGCTGGTAAAAAACACCACTGCTGCAGCCGCACTGCTTAGATTTTTTTTTCTTGGAAAANGGGGGGGGGGGGGTGCGAGGGTGACAAAGGATATACCCAAACCCGTGGAGAAAGAGTAGGTCTACTGTCAGTCCAAAGATAGTACTTAGGTGGTATCGGGGAAAGTCACATAAAATTGAACGACATGCGTGATCTGTAGGCTAACCTCATTCCTTAAGGTTTCAAGCAAATGTTTAAGCGCTTCTCCTGTTCTTAAGTTTCAGTTTTACCAGCTGTTGTTCTACTTCTTCTAAGTGAGGCCCAGGGATTTGACTTCAGGTGCATTTAAATACATGTGTGTGTCTAACGTGCTATGATATGGAGAATCCTCCTCAGTGGTTTTGCTTGATGGATTGATCCTAGCCGAGGTTTAGACCGAGGCATTCATTGCGAGGCTCCGCCGAGTAACAGTGCTTCGATCTTTACAGAGGCTGGGATCTGTCCATCAAATAAAAACACTGATGAGAATTTCCTCTCTCATTTAGTAACTTTACTGTAGGGAAAACACTATTATTACAGGTTTAATTTGCTCAACTCTTCATAATATGTTCTGAGACTGGCAGTCAGCTATGCTGCTCATGAATACCATGACGTTCGGTGACTCTGTCAGTCTAAACAGTGCGTGCAATTAGCTCCTCAATGTATCACTCTTGATTATATGAAAGTTGGGTTTTCTCAGTGATTATATCCCTTACCGTGGTGAGTAATTACAAACTATTGCCTGCTGGTATGTATTCATTCAAACACCTTGGGTGGAGGTAATCTCCCTTGATGACTTAAAAGTAGCGCGTTTCAGTGTTATTATCTAGACATGAATGGAGTGATGAGGTTTAGTTGACATGGGCTACGTTTGTTAGGTCTTCTCTGACGTCTTTTTGAGATGTGAACGGACGTCATATTGAGTATGAAAGGACCGTCCCTCGGACAGCGGATTTTGTTCATTGGCTGTATCGCCCATATCATGCTCAAAATGACGTCAATTCATACTCGAAGGGGACATAAGAAACATAGCCCTAGAATGTGGACATCTCGCGCTAAAAATAGCTTGCTGAGATGAGAAAATCTTTTACTTCGTTACCAGCTCTTGCGTGAATCATACAGCACAAACTCACCTAGGCGAACTGAACGACAAAACTCGTTTCAGTGGTCTCTGATCCATAGCTATGCTCAGCCGTTTCCTGTAGATCTTCAGGTCAAAGTCATCCATAGAACTGTCAGTCAAACGACTCTCCACCAATGGACTGTCAGTTTTGATGGCGGTGTGAGAAGGAGGTGACGCGGTGGGCGTGGCTGGCGAAGATTTGGAGGTTAGGTCGATGTTCAGCTTGCGACGAAACGGAATATATCTGTCATAACAGAGAGAAACATGGAATCATAATACATGTATCCATTAAAAATTCAAACTGAAGACCTAAACTATTTCTAGTGACTTTTTTTTTTTGTCATCTGCCAGTTATAGAGAAAATTGCTTTAATATGCAACTTTATAACACTGAAGAGAATGGTAACATCTTTACTTTCTCTTATTTTATATAAAGATGCCACGTGTTAATAATTCTCATTTGTGTGAGTTTGTGTGAGCCCCTGCACGGCTTGAAGACTTGCAAACATGCCACTGTACAATTCTCCACACAGTGATCTCTATTTACGTTGTGAAACGCTACGCGGTGGCTCTCAGTTTTGTCAAATCGCAGAAACCAAACAAACGCAGTTCTTGTGTCATCCCCAATCCCCATATAGCCACAGTAGAACCTCACTATTTCGAATCGATGAAACTAGTCCTAATATTTCGAGTTTGTGAGGTGTTCCAGTTGATGAATAGAACCTGATAGGAGAGAAGACAGAAGATTGGAGCCAGAGTAGTGTACGAATATACAGACTTTTCAAATACATGTGCATGAGACTCAAGATGGTAAGGTATCCTTCTATGGGTACATTCTATATTATGACGTGTCTATGCGTTTGTATGAGTATGTTTCTGCAAGTAAGTAAGTGTGTGTGTGCATGTGCGTGTGCGTGTGCGTGTGTGCGTGTGCGTGTGCGTGTGCGTGTGTGTGTGTGTGTGTGTGTGTGTGTGTGTGTGTGTGTGCGTGTGCGCGCTCGCGCGTGTGCGCGCGCGTGCGTGCGCAGGCGCGCATATGTGTGTGGGGGGTGGGGCTCACCTGTCAGAGTTGCAATGGCCTAGCATGCTCCCTTGATACTGTGTCCATGCTTGTACTGGGCTGCAGTTCATGTTGACTTAATGTTGCTGAGAAAAGACACTCTTCTGCAAAATACAATCATAGACTTTATGACTGGAGCTTGACCACCTGAAATTTTTAGTAAAACCTTATCGTATGTTTCTTGTATGTTTCAAGCATAATAACAATAATAATGTGGTTTGTAAGTCTCGTAAATAGGCAAACCGTTCACGTGACTTACAGCAGAAAGCCAGATCACTCCAGGACTTTCTCAGCTCCTTGGGATGTCGCTGTCATTTGCAGCACTGATCACTAACATTCTGATAATATTACCAATTTTCAGTCATTTCCCAGATGCCCACAGGTTACAATCCCATTGAAAGAGCATAATAGTAAATCTAGATCTAGGCAACGCAAAACTGTCTGATTAGAAAGCTTCAGAACTATATCCGGAACCGCTCCTCCAAATGATTCAAAACCGCACACAATCATGCCTAAAGATCGGGAAGTTCCAGAGTGCAGAAATGTGCATGCGATGCAGGACACCTTAGAGCTACACATTATGTTTGCCACTGCTTTGTCCTTGCAACCATTTGTTGCAGAGCTAATAAAGTAGTCTGGGTGTTGTGATGTTATAAAGGGATTAAGGTAAGCTGCTCATGACGAAAACTGGTGGAAGGTGGGGTAA
>JAWQUT010000181.1:962307-978810 GCA_033807755.1 Ellobium chinense | reverse complement strand
GTGTGTGTGTGTGTGTGTGTGTGTGTGTGTGTGTGTGTGTGTGTGTGTGTGTGTGTGTGTGTGTGTGTGTGTTTTTCATCCTATCTGAGTGTCTGTCTACCTGTGTATCGTCAACAACAGGCAAATTCAAATATTTTTTCCTTTTCTCTTCTCAAAATGAAGAAACCTATAGATTGCCAGCGATTTTCTTCGGAAAGGCCTGACGTTCCTTTCAGTGGAATTTTCCAGTATAACACAACCCATACAATGTTTTTCTCAGCATAGAGGGCAATCAATAACATTTGTTTCTCAATGCAATCATATGACAAGCATGGTAGCAATCGATATTACACAATGTCACCAAAGTATGAATGAAACTCGGTTGATTTTGGTTTGAGTTAAAGTTTTATAACTCACGAGCCGGAAGAGGAGTTGTTACAGATTCTCATGATTACTGCGTAGAATGTTAGTTTGATGATTTTCTTTTCATTCTGCGAGATTTACATCTGCACACGTAGCCAATCAATCCACTCACATGCGTTAACTTGTATCAATACATAAATCAATACATAAAAAAAGAGAAACAAACGTGTGTCTATAACAACAGTTATTATTATTTTTTTTTTTTTTGTTATTGCTGTCTAAAATGAAACAACACTCATCAATCTTTAGGTCTGACGTGTCCTTTTCTCAAATGCAAAGAATGTTAACTCTCGAATCATGCACTGGGCGAACTGGGCGAAAAGGTACCCTGATCACTGGTTACAGACCTGTAATGGAATTGGAACCTTTTTTCGTCTACTACAGGCTACAGACCTGTAATGGGATTGGAACCTTTTTTTTCCTCTATTTGCTATATAAGCATCTTAAGCTGCCCTCTGAACCCAAAGTTTTAGCTTTCACCCAGACCCATACCAGATTTAAGCTCATTGTGTGGTCCAAATTTTAAGAGTGACCCAAACCTAGCAAGCCCATTGAAATTTTGAGCTTGGTTGCCATTTGTAAACAGACCCTACCTTTTTCTCTGGTCAACGCCAAACCCCTCGTCTTCCGCCTGAGCACACCCTTGACCTGACAGTTCCAGCCCAGGACTAAACAGTACCTGACAAAATAAAGTAAAGTGGACACAGTTTCCCATTTAATCAAAATTTGCCCACAGGAGCCCTTATCACTGAAAGCAGGGCATGCCAAAATAGGGAAAAGGATAGAGAAATATGGCTCCTAAGTAAGACCAAATTGTGAAAGTAGAATTACAGGCCTGTACCCTATTGTCTGCCATATGGATTTGTAAATTCGAGACTTATTGTGAATACATCGTACAGGTGTTGTGCTTGCACATGAACATTCTTTGTGACATTTTAAATCACGTTCTAGACATCGGCAATGTCTGATAATTAAGGAGGTAGACTACCCTTCTAATGTTGATCATATTGCATACCATGGTGCGCACTGCCCATTTCATCTTGCCTGCAAAACTGCGCACCAAAGTACTAAACGGTGCGTCTTCTCCTATTGTTGGTGTTGTTGTACGTCGGAAAGCTTTGGAAAGCTTTATCTCAAACAAGACTAACACCCCATTTTACAAATGGGCAGGCAGGCAACACACCAGCGGCGAAAGAATACCTAGCGCACCGAAAGGCATCATAGACGAATGCGTTAGACTCCGTGAAAAAGTTGGACGATTGGCGAATTGGGCGGATTGAAAAGTTCTATCGGAGATTGTATTTCGTTGCTATACACATTCTTTTTTTTTAAAAGGGTAAAAAAAATAAAAAGGACTGATGTGTATAGTTACCTTTTGTGTATTTTTCTACGAATTTAGGTGAAAACCGCATCTTTTTATGTTACGTAGTTCTCAAGAAATCTGTGACACAAATTTGGCTGAAGCGTTTTATTAATATAGATACAGTAATGTTATTTCATCACCAGATTTCACACCTGCATCTATGATAAAATAAAGGCACAATGACAGAGGGGATTTTAATATTCTTGCATCAAGAATAAACTAAGTGGAATTTATAGAACTGGCTGACTCTCAAAGAGATGTTACGAGGATGAAATTTACAATATACAACAACGACAACAACAACAACAACAAGAAAAAACAAACCAGCTTTGTTACTATGTGCATTAATGTGTCCTGGATACGTGTGTGTGTGTGTGTGTGTGTGTGTGTGTGTGTGTGTGTGTGTGTGTGTGTGTGTGTGTGTGTGTGTGTGATGTCGTGGTGAAGTGACAACTGTATTTTGAGATAAAGTTTTTCCTAAGATCAACGTCCACAACAGAAAACACGCACAATTTAGCACTAGGGTGCGCAATTTTGCATGCAGAATGCACTGAATTAGTGAAGGGCTGTGTACACTATATAGCAGTACACTATGATTTACAGTTGTAAGACAGGCTATCCCATTAACAAAGAGAACAAGATAAGCCGTGAGCAAGGAACTGTAACATCCCGATATAAACCGTTGGTTACATGTATTGCTCGTACCGCGTCCTGATTTTAGAGGGGTTAATATGGAAATCATCGACAAGGTTTTTGCTTGATGCAATGAACTTTGCCGAGGGTTAGACCGAAACACTCATTGCAAGGCTTCACAGATCAATGAGTGCTTCGGTCTTTGCCACGACAATGACAGTGAGAATGATAATGACAATAGCAATAACAATGACAATAACAATGCCAGTGACAATGACAATGACAATAACAATAACAATGACAATGACAATAACAATAACAGTAACAATGACAATAACAATGACAATAACAATGACACTGACAATAACAATGACAGTGACAATGACAATAACAATGACAATAACAATGACAATGACAATAACACTAACAAAGACAAATAACAATAACAATGACAATGACAATAACACTAACAATGACAATAACAATGACAGTAACAATGACAATAACAGTGACAACGACAATAACAATGACGATAATAATTCCAATGACAATGACAGTGACAATGACAATATCAATGACGATAACAGTTACAATGACAATAACAATTACAGTGACAATGACAGTGACAATGACAATGGCAATAACACTAATAATGACAATAACAATGACAGTGACAATGACAATAACAATGACAATAACAATGATCGTGACAGTGACAACTGACATTTATTGCAATCCTCATTACAAAAATATGCATATATGGAGCATCACAATGTCAGTATTTTTTAACATCGGGATAAGTAACTTAAGAACATACATACTTCCATCCTCGGAGCTTTGACACAAACAATTTCAGTGGAGGCTGGGATCAGTCCATCAAACCGAGACATTGATGAGGATTCCCTTTCTCATTTAGTAACATAAAGAAATCACTATTCATTATTACAGATCTAAATTTCGTCAACTTCTCAAATTCTTTAATACTGGAAGTCAGCTGTGCTGTCCAATAATACACAGCCCCGGACGACTCGGTGTAAACAGTATGTGCAGTTAGCTTCTTAATTTATCACTCTTGAATGTATGAAAGTCAGGTGTTCCCAGTGACTATACTCCTATACATGGTGAAAAGTTTCAAGCGAGGTACGTGTTGGTGAATATTCGAATATATTCTTGTGGATACTCTCTCTTAACGACATGAATGTGACAAGTTTTGGTGACGTAATTTTCCAGGCATGAATGGAGTGACGTATTTAAGTAGTCGTGGAATGTGGACTTCCGTGTCAGTATCTCATGTCTTGGTTAAGCCAGATATTTCACGCTCAGAATAGCTTGGCGAGATAAGAATTGCCTCTCTCCGAGGGATATATGGGCTGCGAAATTTGACTTGGCAAGGCTTAAGTACCTCTGGGACCCCGGGGGGGGGCTGGGTGAATTCTGCCGCATGTAACGCTGACATGAATTGCTATTATTTTTTCAAAGTTACTTGGGAAGAGAGTGAAAAAGGTAAAGTGTGCCTCTCTGTCAGGAGCGGCCTGGTTGTTTCAAGAGAGTTAATTTCAGTAAAGCGACCCACTTATGTGCTGACAGGGAGCAACCAGTAGCCTTATTTTATCTATTTGAGACATCGTCATGGAACATAATCAGCTTCAATGTGCTATGACGGAGTCGAGTTGCATTTCATCACTTTCTTTTTCTCTTTAGAGGCATCCTAAAACACAGAACTATGATTATTTCATAAAGACGCATTGTAGGAGAGATAACCAAAATATTTACATTATTCCGTAATGAAGTGCAGTGCAATGCCTGTACAGTAAAATATCGATAATATGTATGCCCTTGGCGCATGAAAAAAAAATTATGCTCATACAGTACTTGATGAATACTTAATATCGAGTCTATCTGAATAATGAAATGATAAAACAATATTGTATCAGTGCACTAGCATGCTATAATTGTCACATGAGTACTTAAAATCGAGGTTCCGCTGCATTTATCCGCCTAAATGTTCACCATATTTTGATTTTGACGCATGGCTTCTGACGCACGGAAAGAGGCTTAAAAATTATGGAAGAGATAGTGATGGAACTACTGGAAATCCACTCCATTAGATCGTCGGTATCATATAGCAGTCCTATTTTAGTGATAGTGATAATGAGGTAGGTCTTATATTCAGCCCTAGGCTCAGGTACGTGATGTTACAAAATTATTACCACCGGCTGGCCAGTTCACTCATGGGCGTTCTTAACTCCCCGGGGAGCATGCCATGACACTACCATTTACAGGAGCTCGTCAGTAGCATTTTGAGAATATCTTTCACTTCTTATAACCTGAAACCCATTTTACAGACGGGTAAACTGAGTAAAATGTGAAATAAATGCTTTCACAGGATACGTATAACATGGCCGTGGCGCGAATCGAACCCATGCCCAAAGAGTGTTGCGTCACTATGATAAAATTTGATTTTTGAGCAGAATTTGATGTTTTCCTCGGGATACAGACCAAAGGCACAATTCAGAACTGATAACAAAATATTTAGGATCCTATTACAGAGATTTTGCTTTTACCATGTTCTTGTTTTCCAGTGCGCATGTGCAGTGTGCACACTACGTTTTTTCCACCCCCGCTAACACCGTGGTTAAAACATAATGTATCCTATACTGCATTCGGAGACTTCGAAGTAATTACGCTAGATAAAAAAAACCAAAACATCAGGGATGAGTATAAACTTGAGCTGGCACTAAGGGTTACGGCATAAATATTTACTATTAAACCCGAGCATAGTAATCCGTCCTCCGCTGTGTTGAAGTTGTTCCTGCAAATACTGGACCGAAGATCTGTTTTCCTATGATGCAAGGTGAGGATGTTGTGTGGAAAAGATGAAAGCGAACAGGCATCTCACATTGCCCTAGGGTGGTTGTCTACACAGAACAGGGAAGTGGGTGAATGAGGGAGCTAGAGAGATAGAGAGAGAAGTTTTCCATGATTATTATTACCCTCTAGACTTCATCTTAAGAAAGGGAAGAATCTGCTAGATGCATGCTATCAGGGTACTGCCAAAAGGAATGATCTTTTGAATGGAGGAGTTCTTTGATTAATAATAAGAATGATAATAGAAATGACTCTTGTAATATAGGCAAATATCTAACTAAGCGGTGCTCAAAGACACAGACAAACTTGCGATGTGACTCACTGTGACAGCGTCACTGGTCGGAGACCTGTATCTGGCCATTTCTGTGATAGATCCATTTCAACAGGTGCTTTAAAGAGGAGATCCTAAATCGGAAAATTTTCGAAGACACATATTTCCACCTAGCCTTAACTCAGTGTACATGTGTCTGATGTTTGTTTGGTATAATCCTGGAATTCTTCCTAGCTATGCTTGGGTAAGGGTTAGGAACAGAATTAAGGAAGAGAGAGGGTCCTGGATAGTTGAGAAGTTGCGCATTAACGATGGGTTCTTTTACCATTATGAGAATTATATTAACTTTGCATGTTGAACGCTACTTTGGGTGCAATAAGCACCGATACATTCATGGAATTCTTACAATGGTAAGATATCCCTTCGTTAAAGCGCAAGCTCTCAGATGTCAAAGGATTTTACCAAGGATGCCCTCTCTTTCCTTGTCTTATAACTTAAGTAAGTCTCGGGAGAGTCTCTAGTAGCAGGCAATATCTTTTCTGAGTATCGATACTAACGATTATGAGCAATTTCATTGTCATTTTTGAAAACTTAGACTCTGTCGTTCCGGTATTTTTTCGATACTATCGATACAAACGGGGACAATTTTCTCTGACATAGATTCCTTCTCCTTTCAGCAGTATCGGAAGGTATCGAACTGCTCACTTTTAGAATTTATACTTCCGAGACGGCTAACCATCAAGATTCCTCAAAATTCGGCATCGGTGTATTACCAAGAGTCCCAGAATTAAACCAGATAGACAAAAAAAAATAATTGTAAATTGAAGTGACCATAAGAAGTTATCGATCTTCACCAGGACAAATTACTCTCACAAATAGGTTACAACACGCAAGTCATTTTGCTATATATTACTATGTATTGTCGACTCAAGTACCAATTAATTTTCAGTGGCAATTCCCAAACACTGGTAATAGAGATAAGCATCGATCATAAAAAATCACTCCTAATACTAATAGACCATGACAAGTAACATTTTTTGCTGTGTTACTTCGTTTGATCCGTCCCAGTGAAAAGTGAAAACCTAGTTGGAACCTCAGGCTATTTCCAGAGAACAAAGGTTAGCTAATTGGCATGCCCTCTTTCCAACCTCTGACCCGAAATAGTACTGCTTTAATTTAACCTAAACTGGTCAGAGAAGTGACAGATGCAGTAAAACGGGCCACAGCTAAGGTCACAAGGCCCCCTGGAAGAAAAAAAAAATGACTTGGGAAAAATATATCACCCTTAGCGCTAGCAGTAAAGCGCGTGTTTAACCCACTGGCCCGCCGAAGTTCAGTAGACCACACATCAAGTGTATGTAGGTTTACGTTAACAGTACACCATACCATGATTTATTACGAAAATACTGAAAAACGAAACTAAGGAAACTTTTTTCAAGTCTGGACTTTTTTTCTTGTATAATTTATTACTATGCTTATTACGAAATGCAATTTATGACAATCCGTAAAGAACGATTATTATGGAGCATATTGAAATCCCCTACATCCCCATTTTTCGGATCCAGCCACAATCTCTTTCTCTCTTACAATAAATCAAACCCTCTACGCAAGCGACTTCCACCCCTGGCCTACTCAACTCAAGCTCAGGCAAAAGCTTGTTATTTGTGTAAAAACTTGCGCATTAACTATGGGATCTCTTACCATCGGTAGAATTAATTAATTCTGCTTGTTGTGCGCTACTATAGGTGCATTCAGCACCAATGCATTAATATAATTTTCACGATGGTAAGAGATCCTAACGTCACTGCGCAAGTTCTCAGTAAACAACCAACAGCAGCAAGATCCACTGAGAAATAGGCCTATGTTGCTGTGCTATGATCTCGATTGGGACGGACGACCTTTATTTCCTTTTCATGCATAATGCGAAATATATTTAACATAAAATGATTTAGCAGCTCCCGCGAATTTCATTTAAAACGTATTCGAGTGTAAGCTAGATTAAAAGTAGCGCAGTGCATTACTTTACACAAGTCTTCCATACTGCACTGTTTTTTTTCATTTCCTCCCACAGCTCAACAACATCGCTGTATGTGGATTTTCGAGATGTCCCCAGACACGGACATCGGCAGGCTGCTCTTCGAAGGCTTCAAGCTTCGCGGATTCTGGATGAATGTCCGTCTGGTGGACGACGTGTACGAAGAGGAATACCGGGCCTACTCTCTCTGCAACCAGATCTTCATGGAACACAGGTCTAAGAAACTTGGCAAAAAACAACTACGAAAAAGATTTGTCAAGGCCAGTAGATATGTGAAGTAAAAACAGCAGAGACAGTGGCAAAAATAATGAAGACAAGACATTTTGTTATAGTTGTTGACACTCGTGAGAACAGAAGAAAAATTGAAACGAATATTGATTATGTCTGAAAGGATTAGGATTTGACATCTGGATTGTTTTTTTCATTCATGGGGATTGGTTTGGAATATTTTAAGTTTTGACGCAGCCCAATTTCTATTTTTTTTTCAGCTTTCCATGTTATTTTAGTTTACATAGACACTTAAAATGAATCATAATAAACTTGTGTTTTTGGCACATCAAAATATACTTGTCTATTTTTCGTGGTATATCTTCACTCAGCTCTTCCTGATAACATAGATATTTTCAATATTGCTTCCTACCACCAGCGTCTGTGTAGATGTCGTATTCGTCCCTCTGAATGCATTTCCTTTTATCTCATGGCCCAGGCATGTACTCTTTCATTGCATTTTGTCAAATATCTTCTCTTTCATCTAATAAATATCTACTCTTTCCTCTCTCTTCGCCAAACACTATTCTTTCACCACATTCTGCTAAATATCTACTCTTTCACCTTTCTTTACCAAACATTTGTTGTTTCATCTCGTTTTGCCACCATATCTTTTCACATCATTTTGCGAAACATATTTTACTTGATTTTGCCCCAGTTGCTTTCATACTCAGTCTGTCACCAAACATCTACTCTTTGACCTCCTTTTGCGACTAGACTTGCATATTTTTGTGTCCTTTTGCCAAACATCGGTCACCTCATTTGCCAAGCGTGTACTACTCACCTCTCCCACTTCACCTTCCCCCCCAGCGTCTTCTCTTTCTCTTCATGCCAGATATCTAGATCTAGACTAGCCTGTCTTTGTGTAACCGGGTGGCAAGATATATATAGAGTATTCATTCTCTCTCAATAAGGGGGAGGAATGTGAGCTCAGTCTGATAATTTTTTTGATGTTACATATTAATGTAGGGAATTGTGTCACTAGGGATTTTACAAAATTACTCCGAAAGATCAGTTTTGAGAAGATGGGCCAAAAAAACCTAAACTAGAAATTTCCTGTCCCTGCCGGGAAACGAACCAGGGTCTCTCAGCTTGCAAGTCTGAACGTGTTACCATTTCATTTCATTTATTTCATTTATTTCATTCTGAAACTAGGTTGCAGTAAGCAACATATGGGCAAATGAATACAAAATATAAGGCAAATACATGTGAGCGACTAAGCAACCATGTTATAGTCTACATTAAGCAGTAAAGTGACCAATTTAAGCATAACCGTAACATCATAAACGATTCAAGGGAACCTACCCCCCCCCTCCACACACACAAACACACGCCCACACACACTCACACTCATACTCACACTCACACACACAATTAAGGTATTAATATGAGGTAAGTATTGTATTGCATAAAATAGCGAGTTTTTGAAGGAAACTTTTACTCTGACTGGCAAAGAGTTCATGAGCTTTCAAAGTATTTGGATGTCTATAATATTTAGTCTTAAGGGGAGGCACTACCCTTATCCAGAGACTGTAATGCACATGACTTGGTGTGCAACTTATCCCCATGAGTGCACTGGATTTCTATACAAAATTGCACACCAAAGTGCTGAATGGTGCATTCTTCTCCCTCAAGGGTGATAATCTTAGAACAAGTGTCATTAGCTATGACATCACTTGTTCGACACAGGATTTCACCCATGTCTGTTAGATATCTTTATGCGTGAACCTATGAAGGCTTTTAAAAAAAATTGTCTTGACGCAGAATTATCTGAAACTATCAACACCCTTTGATGTTAAATGGAATAACTATTTCTCTACACAGAAAATCGGAAAAAAACTGTCACAGGATCATGCATAAAGGTGTCTAAGAGAAGTGGGTGAAATCTGGTGTCAGACAACTAGTGCCATCGCAAATGACAGTTGTCCTAAAATTGTCACCCTCGAGAAAAAACAACAACAACAAACATGCACCACTCAGCACTTTGGTGTGCAAGTTTGCATTGTAATGCATGCATTCATAGTGATAATTTGCACACCCTGTTATGCGTATTACAACCTCTGGAAAAGGGTAGTATCTCACCTTAAGTAATCTGCGACTATGAAGCGAAAAATTTTGACATTCAAACAAGGCGTGAACTCATCTCCTAGGCCAGAGTTACAGTGTTGACATATGCGATCTTCTGCCATCTGCCAGCTTCAACAGGCAAACGATGATTGCATGTGCGCATGCGGCTAACAGCAATTCTGAATTTATATGGCAAGATATTCAGGTAGTTCTCAAATATGTATCGGCTTTTTATTATTCTATAGAACGCCATGCCATGTTTGAATATATTGATCTTTTAATCTGCGTTTTACTTTGTTGGAAAAAGTAGGTAACGGACAGTTGAGTATTGCATTCAGTCCAATGTTCACTAAAACCTAGCTTGTTCAAATTATCAACAATGAACATTAGCCACTTGGACTTATAAACACCATTCTTGTATAGGGGAACAAGCAGGTCATATAATATCTTACTGTACTTTGTGTGTTTTCCTGATACCAATCGGTACCAAAAGGAAAGGCATTTTTGTGTTACCTCAACAGATATTGGAAAAAACGCCCACTTCGCCTAAGAAAGACCATAGGGGTGCAAGTTGAGGATTTTAATCCCAAAATACGTTTCAAAAACTGAATTTTTCGTTATTTATCGATATATGCTGCTTGCTCTGAGACTGTTTTATGATACGCCAGATTTTTTGGGGGTCGGTTTTACTGGTGGACAAGAGAGTGTTGTTGATTTTACTTTTATATATATCTGCTTCTGGCCCTATCCATTGTTCTTTTATAGTTACGACCTTTCTCAACCATGAAATGACGATGGTCTGGATCTTTTGTAATACTGAACATCTTTCTTGCTTTAAAATATTCCCTCTCTTTATCCTTGCACTCGTTCGTATACCATACCTTACTGTTTGCTTTAGACTGTGTGTTTTGGATGGTACTATAAGGTTTTCTTGAGCCAAACGTTGGTCCCGCTGCAGTCAAGAGAGCGTCAGAGATTCGGTTAACTATTTTATTAATCGTGTATTGTAAAGTTTCTGCGTCCAGTATCTTGACCAAAATATTGACCTTTTCAAGACATTTAGCGTTTCATCTATTTTATCCACATCGAGATTGTTGGAGAATATAATACTCTTAGTGGGGTCCCATTTTTGAGGTAGCGACCTTCCATTATCGATGGTATGATTACCATTATTGTCTGCACCACAGGTTATGATTGTGTTCTTTGCTAACAGGATTACAGCTATGCTCTGTGTTGCAAATGTTGCCGTTATTGTTGGTGATGCTATCTACGCTGACGTTGTTGTTGATTATAGTGTGATTAACTGGTCCTGCTTGTGGGTGACTTTGTTGAGTATTTTTGTCGGTAGAGCTAACCTTCATAGTCAGCCTTAGTTCAAGCTGGCAGTGGACATCGGAATACAAGGGAAAAATATCCCAGTCCATGTATAGACGTAACGGCATAGTCAACAACACTTGAACCCCGACATGTAACTCTGCCAACTCTCTTATCGTCACCACATCTACCATTTAAGATTACCAAATAACATGATGAGCAGAGATCTAACAGTCTAAGACCAAAAATGTTAGGCCTGTTTTTATCCATACTACTCCTACTAATAGACAAACCACTAGATTCAAGATTATTCATGGCACACACATAATCCTCTAATATAGATTCGACCAGTGTGTCACCTAAATTCTCAGCGGCAGTAAGAGATAGTAGGTCAATATCCTCCGTAGTGCCGATTTTACCATTAAAAGCACCCAGCAATATGATACACCTATTATTAAAAAAAATTGTCTAAATAGTCGTTTTCAATCTCATCAAAGGCCTCAATGGTAGAGTACTTTGAGCCCTCTGGTGGTACATACACGATTCCTAAACTCACATCTTCCTCAAGGTCCATGATAGATTTGTTGATTCTCAGCCACTGTACAAATGGGCACTCAGTTTCAATGACTTTAACCTTCGAAATCAGACATTTTTTCACGGACACCGCGTCCCCCTGATGCCTTAGAAGAGACTAAAGATTTATTTCTGGCTTTGTGGAGTAAGATATATCCAGGTGAACACTGCAAATTAACATCAATTACATTGGTCTTTGCAAAACAAAAAATGTCAAATTTACAAACGTTGTCCACAAAATCAGGGTATTCACTTTTCTTTTGTAATACATTTACATTAAGAAATCCTAATTAGGTATTTTCAGCTCCATCACGTGATCTAGGAATTCTTACTCACACGTTGGTTTGTTTACATGCTCTGCTCAAGCATGATTACTCGTCATTTATCAAAATATGCTAGCAATCCCTTGATCACGTGGCGTAACTGAAAATACCTCATTTCAGATTTGTCTTCGCTCCCATCTTGCGATACCTCCCTCATGTCAAAGGTATCGCAAAATGAATCATCATTCTCAAGACAAAAGTCAGTTGTCAAATGACGCTTGCATACACACACAAGATTATAACAAAATTCACACAGGCGGAAATTAGTGTCAGACTCATATTAGGGTTACAGACCTGTAATAGGCTTGGACCCTTTATTTCCTCTATGGGCTATATTAACATTTTGAGCTGCCCTCTGAACCCAAAGTTTTAGCTTTCACCCAGACCCATACCAGATTGAAGCTCATTATGTGGCCCAGATTTTAAGACTTACCCAATCCTAGCAAACCCATTGAAATTTTGAGCTTGGTTGCTATTTGTAAACAGAGCCTACATTTTTCACTGGTCAACGCCAAACCCCTCCTCTTCCGCCTGAGCACACCCTTGACCTGGCAGTTCCAGCCCAGGGCTACATAGTGCCTGGTTGAATAAAGTAAAATGGACACAGTTTCCCATGATATCAAAATTTCCCCCCTGGAGCCCTTATTACTGGAAGCAGGGCATGCCAAAAGAGGGAAAAGTGGAGATGAAATATACCCCCTAAGTCGTAGGACCCAAAAGTGAAAGTACAATTACAAGACCTGTAACCTATATATCCCCATGGCTAACAGGAGTTATCTGGTTACAAATATAATAAAATGTTACCATTTACCACACAGTCTGTCGTCTCGTCTTTGATGTTATCAGAGTGGCGGTCAACGCTGGTGTTGGTCACAGTATATGCCGTCAGTACGCCTCCACTATCCCTTAGACTTATTCTGGTATTCGTCTTATCTGTATAAAGGTGTTCAGCTACAATCAGGTAGGGAACAGTGTCGTTCGTGTTACCTATATCGTCAACTAGTCCGCATAAGAAAGACGTTTCAATACTATCTTCAACTTTACTCTCTGTATTAATTTCTTCCGTTACCTCCTCCTCTCCAGCTTCTGTTTTTTTTGCCTTCTTCTTATTTCTTTTCCCACATTCCTCAGTCTTTTCTCCTTCATTACCTCCAATTCCTTCTCCTTCCTTGCCCCCCCCCCCCCNCCCCCCCCCTTTCCGTCCTTTTTCTGTTTCTTTTCTTTGTCGTTGTCAACTTCTAACTTTTCCTCTACAACATTTTCCTCCTCATCTGGCACATCAGTTACTTTTCTTACCTCGTCTTCCTTAGGCATTAGCTTATTTCCACCTAACTATTTCTCCTTAATTTCTCCTTCACTGCCTCTGTCTTCTACCTCTCCCATTTCCGCATCCATGTATACTTTTACTTTCTGTTTCGTTCTCTCTTCCCCATTTATAGTATCTCTGTCACAGTGTTTGTATAAGGAAAGTCACAATATTCGTACACGTTTCCTTCCTCTGCCACTGCATTAGCTTCATCTCCCTTACCCGTCGATTCTATTGTAGATTCTTGCAGAATATTTAAAATGTTCTCCCTTGCACTTGAAATTACCTGACTGTGATGAGGCCAATTACATGTAATCTATATTAATAAAACGCTTCAGCCAAATTTGTGTCACAGATTTCTTGAGAACTACGTAACGTAAAAACATGTGGTTTTCACCTAAATTCCTAGAAAAATACACAAAAGGTAACTATACACATCAGTCCTCTTTATTTTTTTTACCCTTTAAAAAAAAAAGAATGTGTATGGCAACGAAATACAGTCTCCGATAGATCTTTTCAATCTGCTCGATTCGCCAATTGTCCAAATTTTTTTCACGGAGTCTAATGCATTCGTCTATGAAGCCTTTCGGTGCGCTAGGTATTCTTTCGCCGCTGGTGCGTTGCCTGCCTGCCCATTTGTAAAATGGNGGGGGGGGGGGGGGGTTGTCTTGTCTCTTTATAATGTGCTTTGTAAGGTAAACGTATGCTCTTGCAGTGGATCGAATAGAATATAGATTTGAAATTCAAGAGAATTTTGAAAAGGAAGGAGTTGCGGATGCGTGGCAGGGGATGGTAAAGGGCTCTTTGTAAATGACTCACATTCATTTACTTTTGCACCCTTACTTTGTGTAAAGCTAACATAGTTTATACAGTCTAGATTTGGTCCTTCACAGCCTGTGAAATAAATAGTGCTTACATGTATAAAACTTTCCGTCCCCTGGGTTCGTGGCACAGTTTCCGACTGTTCGTTATCTCCCCTCCTGTGCTGGTCTACCTCCATTTGCCCTGGACTGTCAACTGTCTGAGCAACAGTACTGCCTTCACGCCCACTTACATCCAGGGGCGGATCAGATCGGCCTAAGATGGGGTCTGCATCAGCCTGTCGCGGGTCCCTGGTCGAGAAGTGCTTCTCTCTGGTGGGCTCTCTGCTACGGGGTCGGATAGTGACACTGCTGTCCAGAGCTACTTTGTTGTTGCTGTCGATGTAAAATTTGCCTCTCTCCGTTAGTAGCTTGTCAACGATCAGGGTGGCCACCTGCGCCCCGCTTTCTTCTCCTGATGAGACAGTGGCATTAACAGCCGTCTGAGGAGGTAAAGTTCTCGGGGGAACTGTTCGCGAATGCCGAAAGGTGTGTTGGCCAATTTGGGTCCGCTTTTCCGTACTCCTCTCTATCCTGGAAGAAGGAGAATTTGGCCACTATCGGTCTGTTTCTGCCACGGATGAAACGACCCATTCGGTGTGCACTCTCTAGCCTGATATCTCTATCTATTCCCAGGTTTTGTTTGAAAAAGTTCTGCACAATCTTTTCGGCTTCTGTTTCATCTGGCCCATCTACTGGAACGCCTGTTATCAGCAGGTTGTCTCTCATGCTGCGTGCTTCGTTTTCTAGAATCCTCTCCTCCAATTCTTTGATTTTATGATAATCACTATCGAGGGTGTTGTGCATTCTGCGAATGTCTTCCTTGTGCCTATTCACCTCTTGCTGTGTTGTGTCGTACATATCACTCACAAACTGCACTGTCACCTCCAAAGCGTTCACCTTTTCAGCTATCCCGGTAAATTCTCCCTTCATTGACTTCACTTCCTTGTCGACAGAGTTAAGTTTCGTTTCGATCATCTCCAGCCTTGCCATCTTTTCATTCATGCTTGCTATGTCCCTTTTTAAATCCATGAAAGAGCTAAGTATCTGCTGGGCCCATTGGGGTGGCTGTTCTCCGTGTCCAGTAACAGAGGTCGTATAGGGGCCGTCTCAGCAGTTCTTTCTACTGGTGGCTCAGATGGGCATGGTAGTGATGTGTCAGCGGAGTTATATGACTGCACACTTGGCATCACTAGCAGATTTGAAGGTGTCTGCATGGCTAATTGATGAGGCGGCACCACTGACCGGGGATCGAAACTCTGATAGTATTGTATTGTTGGCGAAAGGGAGGCTACGCCACTGTGTAGGTAGGATTTCTGCCCGGTGTGTAATAAAGTTCTGATGCACTCGTCGTGGGCGTTGCCGAAGGGGCAGCCGGAGAATACTTTCCAACTGAGATCGTGTCGAAACGATGATGCTCGTTGACTTGCCTTCCATTGTCTTTGTTTCGTCTGGTTCCTTCATTTTTTGGCAGGTTGCGGTACAGTTGACTAAAGTTTACTACCTCCAGCGGCTGATGGTGGCGTTCTCAGCAGACACTTTCGTGTCATTACAGAACTCGCCCCTGACTGTTTTAATATATTGCTCTTTGAAAGCACCTTATAGCTGATTGTGAGGCAGAAATAGCTTCACGCGAACAAAGTATAGTGGGGGTATGTGGTATGGACAATGATTATAAGATATCCCATGCCTTTCGTCGATACTGCAGTAAAAAACTTAACTGTTGAGGGAGGGGCGGGCAGCCGTTCGACTAATAGGGAGGCCTCTATTTACTGTCTTGGGCTCGATAATAGGTGGCCTATCTGTGAACCACTAAAGGGAGTGGGTACTGCTAAAAAAGACGGCAGATTCAGCAGGATGATAGCTCACCTCCAGAAAAGGGTTACGACACACTCACTAAAGCAGCGGCGTAGCGTGACGGTCGAGAGCGGGCATTCAGGATTATTTTATACTTGGGTTTTTGTTAGAGTTTTAAAGTATTAGTAATATAAAAAAAAACAGAACATCGCAATTTGCGAAAACATCAACTATTCAAGAACGTAAACCACCAAACTGCAACAAGCTTTATGTACTCACCTACGATTTATAGAGCAAATTAATCCTCCTGTTCTTCATTTTTGCAAATTTGTCGATGATTCAAGGCGGTTACTGCTGAAAGATGCACTTCACTTCGCGAATGCTTCTTTGCATTGTTAAACAAGTTAGCAACATTTTTTGAACC
>JAWQUT010000181.1:921249-936942 GCA_033807755.1 Ellobium chinense | reverse complement strand
GCTATGATGTACATCTACATCGAGTCCTTAACATTTGTTACAAAACAGTTCTTAGACGTAACCGATATGTCTTGGAAGCAGTATTCCCGTATTGTATCAGACGTATTCATGTGTTATTATTTTATGTTTTAAATTTTTATCATTATTAATGTTACCCATGCAGCCAGAACTATTCTGCGAATAGACTAAATGCGCACGTGAAATTTGATGACATCAGCACTTGAAATACACAACGTAGCGAAGAGGCTAAAAACGAAGAGGAAGAAAGAAGAAAGCATTTTGACAAGTCCGTGACCTCCGTCAGTTTCGCTACCGCACCTAAACTAGACCGTGACCCCTGAGCGACTGTCGTAATTAAAAAATGAAATACGCAGAATAATCAAGACTGTGGCAGCTCTAATCTGAATAACACCAGGGGTTCTAAAATTATCAAATCTCACAACTTTATAGATTAATAAATGTCCAGAGAACTGCACACCAGTAAAAATTAGCTGAGGTAAAAGGAAATGATGAGTAATAAATATCTCAGATAATGCAGGACTCTAGAGATGCTTGAAATAATTAAAATAGCAATGTATAAATATGTCATTTGTACTGCACTAAATTGATTCTTAAAACTTAAAGTACAGTACAGTAAATGGATACTAAAACTTCTGAAGAGGAAAACTTTTAAATGTTTTAATTTCCCAGTATTTTTAGTCATAAAAGTTTTAGTGCTCCTTTACTTTTAGTTTATTGGTACTGTTTCAGTGCAGTTTGCAGAACTTTTCTCCCTCTAGGTTTGTGACACCTATTAGAGGGGCAAGTCACTCATTATGTATAATCCAATTAATCCGCTAATATATAAAATCCCCCTTTTTTGGGGGCCCTGCCAGACAGTGTTAGGGTGTAGAAATATGTGAAATGACCTGTGATCTAAATAAAGCATCCAATTATAAAGTCTCGGGTACAATTTGAGCCTTCTAGATAAAAAAATAAAATGTGTAGGCCTATGTAGGCCTATCCGCACGCGGTCGAAACCAGCCAAATGAAAAACTGGGGACCAAATCAGAAGTTGAGAGGTGACCTTTTTCGAAAGACATTTGTGAAAAATTTTGGGCGTTGACCCCCCTTTTCCTTCCCATTAAAAGATCGGGCAAAAGAAGGACTTTAACCTCCATGGAAGAAATTTCCCCAAATCACGGTGGTATATGTAGCATAACACAAAATGTTAATAGGGCCAACAGAAAAAAAAAACCAACAATAGGTGTCAAAGACCTCTATATGCAATATATCATATCTCACGACGGCCTTACCTCGAAATTATTACAGGAACATAAAAAGAATTACGTGGCGCGTCGTTAGTCATTTGTCCGGTATTCGTAACTGAATAAGATGACTTACTATTTATGGATGCGGCACTGTCGTGTGGCTTGTCAGGCTTGTGACTAGTTCTCACAAAGTTGAATTTATCAAATCTGAGGTTTGTGGACTCGATTCTCGGGTCGGACGTTTAGGATGTGATGTCGTCAGGAAATGAATGAGCACCTGCCTTTCGAGTTGACAAGGATCAGGGCGCTGCACTGAGGTGACTAGAATGACTTTGTTATAGATTTAGTTTGCACAATTGTATATGTAGGCCCATGTGTCATCATGGATGAAAATATGACATTGTATGCATGGCAGTGGAAACAAGCATTCACTTCCAACGGCAGGTAATGGCGGAATTTTTAATAAATATGTTTTTCTCAGGCTTTGCGCATTTTAGATTCTTGCCTACGTACGCTCTTGAAACAGGTATCGCCACCTCAAAACAGGGAGAGAGCTCAAGGGATGGGGCTGGAGCGAACCTTGTAAGCGCTGTTAAAAACTGATCAAATATAATCCACGGTTATATAAGAAAGACAAGCGTCGGAAATTTACGGAGGGAGGATTCAAGGAAGNCCCACTCTTTTCCGTTTACATCATCCTCTGGTAAAACAGTTCTCACACTAATAAGTAATATATAAACATATTGTTGCTAGACTACGTGGAATATTATCTTATACGAATGAAATATATTTATGATATCGTTGAAGTATTCTAAAGTTTGAGGGAGAGTAGATAGACTATGTGGCAGATTTTTCTCCAAGCACGAATGCCTTGTGGTATCTCGGAGCCTGCCCAGCGTCTTTCTGCGGGGTCCCGAAAACTAGGGGACGAATCGAATGCAAAGTTTTTTTCTTTTTTTTTTTCTGAATTAACCTATTGATACTTTCTCTCCCCCTCCCCCCCTTTCTTCCTTCCATCCTGCAATGAAAAGAGCCAGTATCTTCCCCAACTCATGCCACAGACTCTAAATCTGCTCCCGCCCTCCTTCGCCCTCCCCCCTCCCCTCACTTTCCAAATCCAGACACTCACACTAGCATTATTGTGATTGCAGGAGGTAACTACCACGTTTTGTCAGTAATCATAATCAACATACTCTATTCTGAACACGTTTTTGTCCCCTGTAAACTCGTTCTACTTATCATAAAGCACGGAGAAACGTGTCAACACAATGACACTTAGATGGAGCCTCGGCTTAGGTTGGACACTTTACGAAGTTTGCAGTTTCAGCATTTGAGAGCTTGCGCTTTATCGATGGGATCTCTTACCATCGTTAAAAATGCACTAGCGCATCGGTGCTGAGTGCACCCTTAGCTGCATTCAACATGGAGAATTAATGTAATTCTGACGATGGTAAGAGATCCCATTGAAAATGCGCAAATTCTCATTTCTCTCATTAGCCAGAATTTGTTGGGACCAGTGGCGTCACAGACAGGCATTTGTCCAAGTCACCTTGGGTATTGTGAATTTGCATATGTGATTGTGCATTAAGAGAGCAAGCAGACCTACGTCTGAGAAACATGCGGGGCAGGGCCTCCTTTACTCTTCTGTGCTCTTAAATTTTTGAATGATTCTGAATAGAGGGCCCACTACCTTATTCCTCAACAGGTCAGCCGTGGGTCAGAGTTCATCATGACAGCGACATCCCTGAGGAGGTCAAAGGTCGTTTGGAGCAAGCCCTTGTCATCACCGGTGACGTAGTTCCGCCGAGAAAGTCAAGACTACAGCGTGTCATCACGGAGTGAAGGAAAGTGCCTCACCAGGGGCGGCTTCACTACAACATTGTGATAGGGAGGGGTGCATACGGTTAGAAGTTATAGCTTTACGTTCCATTCTATAATGATTCCCATCACCGACATTTTCTCTTAGTCTAGGTCTTCGACAAGACATCGAATATGATATATTAGGGCTAAAGAGTGGGAAAGTCTGATCAACGAACAACTGGGCGCATGCTTAAATGATTGTGTGTGTGAGAGAGAGAGAGAAAGAGAGAGAGAGAGAAAGAGAGAGAGAGGGAGGAGGAGGAGGAGGAGGAAAGATTGAAAGAGGAAGAAAATGCAGGAGAGAAAGAATGAGAGGAGAGAACGTGAGGGTGAGAGATTAACCCTCTTGTGCCCAGGCATGGAAATACTGGTAGAAAAATTCTGAAAATTCACACAGACACTTCAAATGCCACCCAAAATACATATAAAACATTGATTTTGAATAATGTCAATATCTAATAGGTGAAAAATTTTGAGTCAGATTTGGACCTCCGGCACTGAAACATCTGTGCCATATTTGGACCACTCCATACTGGACCCTTGAAGTTGGGTTGCCAAATATGGACCGGTGGGCACTAGAGGGTTAAGAGAAAGTAAGAGAGAGAAAGATTCAGAGAGATGGAGAAACGAGAGAGAGAGAGAGAGAGAAAGAGAGAGATAGGAAGAGATTGAGGGATGGATGGAAAAAAGTGCAGAGTGAACTACAACGAAAGAGCATGAAAACATGGGAACATAATGTTGTCCTCAATTTCCTGCTTTAAATAGTTTAAAGTTAAAGCCTATATTATGTTTGTTATTTTGTCATTCCCAAGAAGTGCTTTCCTATATTGACAAGGAACTCATTCATGATTGAAACTAGTACTGCTTATGTAAGATGCCTATTCTTGATTGAGCTAAGACCACATATTGAAAGGTCAGTAGGATAAATTAAAAAGTAAAGTTTTCTCTCTTGTGATTCAGTGTTCTATTCTGAAACTTCTTACTCATTCTTCAAGTTACCCTACCATCACAACAATACTAGCATTGCTGTCTCACATCATTAACATCACATCATAATGCTGTTTCATAAAATGCAGCTTTTACTATGGCTTCACGGTGGCAGGGAGGATGTGAAGCAAGGCATTTAAAAACTGGAAGTTGCGGGTTCAAGTCCCCTTCTCCCANNNCCCCCCGAGGCAAAAAAGTCTACAGAAAGACATTTGGGAGTCATTACCAAAGTGTGGCCTAGAGACTATGGTTAGGCTGCTGTCAACCAAAAATCTGACAATA
The DNA here is from genome assembly GCA_033807755.1 of Ellobium chinense. Classification (NCBI taxonomy): domain Eukaryota; kingdom Metazoa; phylum Mollusca; class Gastropoda; order Ellobiida; family Ellobiidae; genus Ellobium; species Ellobium chinense. Next base: position 932,563 of record JAWQUT010000181.1, on the reverse strand, counting down.
GCTTGCTGGTATCAAAACAACCCTCTATCAGTACCTTCTGAGCGAAGTTAGACCTTGAAATGGTGGGCAGCATAGAGGTTACTGCACCGGTGGCTCACTGAGTGGTCACCATTGGCTCTTCGTAAGCTGAGTGTAAACTCGGCATCATTTCATTATGTGGCACCAGCACTTTACGCTCCCTGAGGAGCTCAGGCAGTTGTTGTGTGATCTTAGTTCAGTGTGCCCCATGGAAGTTGAGTTTTCTTTCATGTTGGTTCTTTCCTTTTTTTCTTTCTGTTTTTAAGCCTCTCTCTTTATTTATCGATACATTTATTTCATTACGATCTTTCCCCATGCCCCACACCCTCCCCTCCCACTTTTTCCCCAATTCATTCACTCATTAAATTCTCCATCTACCCACTCTCCTGTAATTTATTATATTCTGACAGTAATTATGGTCCACAATTAAAAGGGCACAATGACAGGGATGCCTTGCGTTCATACAGAGACTGAGCCCTTAAAAATGTAAAAAAATTTGTTCATGTAAACTTTACAATGTGAAGACACCATGATTATGCGATGAGGGATAAAACAAGAAAGGCCTGCTGGTATCCAATGCAAATTAAGTTATATACATACCACGTCACAAAAAGGAATAAGATATAACACAAATGATGTTTAGTTAGTTTTATTTATAAGTTAGCTTTTTTTTTCGTCTTATTTTTCACAGATGTCATGAAAATGCCTTGTTAAGACATAATACTGTCCTAGGAATGACTCTCAATCCTTCTCTCTGTGTCTGTCTCTCACTACACTAACACTCCTTAAGATCAAATCATCTAGGTGTTATCAATGTAAAATGTTAATCTTAACATATATGCTAAGTCAATGATTGGACAAACTTTGTTACAAATTTGCTCGTAAGAGCAACTGAGCCATCTGCAAAAAAAAAAAAAAAATATTAACCATGGATGACCAGGAAATTATCAATGATTAGCATATTCGATGATCTTTCATTCTTGAGTTTCCCTGTGAAAGCCTAAAATGAAACAATACGATTCAATCTGTCTCAATGTTTCTCAAAAAGAACACATCCTAGCTTCTTTTCCTGGATGAAAAAAAAAAAGACAAAACCCTCAGCAAAGTAACAGATCTTTTGCATCTGACCTAATGTGACAATGCAAATAAACTTCAGCATCGTCACCTAGAAACCAGTTTCACGTCACATGATACTGCAAAAAAGTCACAGGAGAAACAAACAAACTGATTGAATATGATAGACTAAACTGTCTCAGATTAAGCATAAATTCATTATCCATTACTTGAAGCCAATTATATCTTTGGGCCTTCGAAGTGTTTTGGAATAATGCTTGTTCTATAATGGGCCTGATTGTGTGTGTCATGAATGTTCTATGAAATGTTGAAACAAAGGTTCTGCAGAAAACTTTGAAACTTACTACCGATGCCTTGTTAAAACAAATGGATCATGAGCACCAAGCAAACTGTTCGTACCATAAAACATCCTTTGAAAACAGGTATTCTAAAGGTTTCTTGCATCCACTGACAAAACAAGGAATAAAATGACGGGTTACCTTGTTAAAAACATTATAAAAATACAGGTTAGTTATGTACACTTAAATTACTCAACATAAAGTTGAAATAAGCCGACCACTCAGTTCAAAACACTGCCGCCACTAAATGTGATCATATTAAAACCGAATGTACATACATATCACAAGTGAAACTAACAGGGCTTTGTGGAATTAAATTAAGTACATAATGTTTCATTTCAACCTCTCAAAATCTTTCAAGGGCTGTATTTCAAACACAGGATGTATCAACCTACACATGAACATAGGGTTTAGTATAGAAAACAACATATTATCAAATTGTGGAAACACAACATTTCTGTCAATGTGGCAGGCAAACTAAGCAGTATAGCTAGGCAGTCTCGTACAGGGGTTCCCTAACTTTCAATCTGCATGTTCCCATAAATCATACCACAACGAACCATGGACTACTTTATCATTTGTCCTCCTAGCTCTGGTTCCAAAGGACTGATCAGGCTCATCTTTGTCTGTCTAGATTTTATTTCCTTTTGTTTCATGACTATAAAATGCTTCTAATCTTCTGCATTTTTCGGAAAATCTGCACACCATCAGTTTCACTGTGCTGTCTGCTTTCATAGTGTGTCACTGTGCTGCCGCAGAGATTTCCACATTATTAAACAGGTTTTGTTGGAAGCACTACCCTAGAAGACCTACCAAGTGCTTTAAAAGGGCAGCTTAAAGACAAATCTTAATGCTTGCGATGTGGAAAGCATCTGCTTACCACAGGTCCTTCTGGGCTCAATAGGTATTTCAGCAGAGAAGGGCAGAAGTGATACAACCATAACAAGAGATGCTAAATTGCAATGAACATGGCTCAATTTTTCTGTGAATTCTCTTTGCATCCATAACTGGCCTCTACTTCCACATGGTGCCCCTCACTAACAAATAGCCTGCATACATACTCAACTCCTATTCTAATAGAAGACTTTATCATCATTATCCATTTTTCATCCTACTCTTTATGTATCCCTTAACAGCACTTGTACACAAACAGCCTGAGAACCCCTGGACTGTTACAAAGCAGCATACATTGTTTTGTCACAGTAGAGCATATCTGATGGAACCGGGGCAAAATCATGAGGGTTCCTTCATCAGTTAGCATAAGAAAGTATATTTTATACAGAATGACTAGAAATCTCCCACACACTCACACTACTACAAGAACAAAACAAAACACAGGAGCTGCTCTCCATTCATCTGATGCATGGAAATGGCATGTCGGTAACTCAAAATGGTTTCAGCCACAGGTGTTTCTCACAGATGCAGTTTTTCAGTCATCAGTATCAGTGAAGAGTCAAACACATTGCCTTACAGAATTTGAAGCAAACTAGCAATGTTCAATCCCTCTGCAATGTCATATTTTTAAGTGGTGATGCCATCAAATCACATGAGCTCATTAGCCTGAATGTGGGTTTGCACAAATTAGAGTTTTACAATGCTTCAGCACAATCATGGCTATTTTGCATCCCTGTCCAAATCCTTTTCAGATCAAACATTTGGATGTACATGTACGTCATTTGTAGTGATACAGTTTTATCTGAAACAAGGCTTTCACCTATCACTTGTGGGAAATATAGTGCCACCTGGAATTGATACTGCTGTAAGTCCAAAAATGATTTTTAAGGACTTATGACAGTATTATTTCTGGGCAGCAGTAGGTTGATGTAAACAGACACATATTTCTCTATAAGTCACATTTATTTTAGTTCCTTTTACTTCAACACCAACGATAGGTTTGGATCACAGAAAACCCACAAAATATTTTCATTCTCATGGTGGAACTGGTAGGGCAAAAGTGAGATATGACTGGTTCTGAGAAAATTGAAAACAAATTTTAAAAATTCCTTCTAATTCCGGACTTTTGTCTACAAAATTTAATCCCACTGCCTGAAGAATCATCTGATGCTTTCTTATTTGTACTATACATATACCAAAGGGATTTCCTTGCTAGATAAAACTGTCCATAAAATTTGCACTGTCAATAAAACCTCATTTTTCTCAGATTTTCTCCCTTGCAGAGCCTAACACGCATGACAGCATAATGCCTCATTATGACTTCTCAGCACTGATGAATACAAATTGTAGCAATGTGGAACTGACTAAATGTACAGCTGCTAAATCCACTATTACCAGTCATACCAGTACTCTATTTACAGCCAGCAATGTCATTTGAGATTTTGTTTCTTAAAACATTAATGAGACAGATTTAAGGAAACATTCCTTGCTTTATCATTTCACTAGTATAAAGTAAATAAAAGCATAACAATCTTGCATCTGAGATTCAGGAATAAAAATGTGATATTTGATACTTTGTTTCTCCTCAGCATTTCCATAAAATTTTCTCTGGTACAATACATTTTTTACCTTCTTCTTTCGAGGCACCATAACAAAACAAAAAAAAAATAAACATGTTAGTACAAGCCATTGTATCTGACACTATTGCATAAAGCTTAAACATTAATATACCTAAGATTTCTAACCAGAGATCAAACCTTTAAAATGTTACACACATTACTAGAATGCTGAGATTACTGTTGGTCAAACATACAACTTCTCATGAAAATGATTTCATGTGAAAATGAACTTCTTATATTTCTTAGAAACCTCTGCAGCTGTGTCAGGATCATATTACAACATGGGGAACACATACACACCTTCTGTTATGACAATATCGACAAACTGTCAAAAGAATAAAACAAATTTATGGACATTTCGTCATTCCCACTGCAAAGTGATCTAGCGTACTTTATAAAACTTTGACGATTGATCCCTTTGCAATGGAAAATACAATTTGAAACAACTACAGAAACAGTATCAGAATGCAACATACTGGTTTCACTAATAATAAATAGGTTAAATCCACACCTTTTCTGTACATAGGTCATATCAGGTTTGAGAAGCTGTTGCATATTTATACTTCAGTCAACTCTGCTTAATGACAACTCCCTGCAAGCATGGAAAAGGGATTGCGATTATTTGGCAACTCATATATATGTAAAAAATACTGTACTGTTATCTAAGAAATGTTGCGATCATGCAAAAGCTGCAACTAAGCAATTGGTAATTAAGCAGAATTGACTGTAATAAAACCATGAAATGACAGTCAATAAAATGCATCATCTTCCCTGTCGCACATTAAAATAACAGAGCAAACCCTCCACCAGGACGTCTTCAACATCTACATGAAAGACTAAGTACCACTGACTCAAAGTGCAAACACACCATGTCAACTACAAGTTGTTGAAAACAGTGTGCTTACACTTCAAGAAGCCAGTTATGTCACTTTCAATCTGAGCTTAATAATGACACAACTACGACTGTGCTTTATTCAGTAGAATTATCATCATTATTAGTTCATTTTTTTTGAATATCTACTGTGAACTTCAAGATCCAATTACTGTTGATAGTTGACCTCAAAAACAGAAAAGTCACAATATTTCATAAAGGTAAGGCTAGCAGTAAAGGTAATGGATAAAAAAATAGGACAGCTGGAGAAAAGAGAGAGTGTGTTTTAATGAGGCTGAGATTAGTTTGAATAATTATTCTTTTAGCATCCCCTTGCAGTAGCTATGTTTCTCTGGTACAATAATCCCGTACCTTCTATTTCTTTTTGAATCATACAATGTTATCACAACAAAAGTGATAATTGGGGAGCAAGACCCTTGGTAAATTTTGCTTCCAATATTGACAAAAAAGGAAAAGAATGATTTAAAGCAATACTATCAACAATATTGGCTAACTCAGCATTTGGAGGTGAGTACCTATGCTGAGGGCCAGTGTTGAAAGCAGTCACTATCACTGTATTACTGACTAAAGCACAGCCCTAATCACTATGTCTCTCCACCTCTTTCCTTGCCATTTTGCCTTAGAGATCAAGATCAATTCCTCTGAGCAGGGAAGCTTCAAGCGGAATGTCAAACTCAGTCAGGGAGTCCAGAATATGCATGACGAAGTTGATCAGGCTTGGGTTACGCAGGAAGGAGTTTTCCTCATACATCTGCTGCGTTACAGTTGTGTTTGCCATCAGGGGAAGCCAGCGATGGAGGCAACGTTTCCTGCAAAGGTACAGCCACATCCAGTTTATGACTGCTCAAACCAAAGCTCTAATCATTAACACTTCCAGTATCCCAGTATGTATCAAACAGTCCCACAAGTTGGCTATTTTTTCAGTACAAAGTTGTAACATCATTTGACCTTATCCTGTGCAAAAACGATATCAAAATTTAAATACAATACCTAGTCTTTTTGCATCCCAATCACTTGTACATGAGGCGAAGCCTAACATTGAATCAAAATCTTGGATAAGAAAAACCAAATCATTCATCACAATGACATAACACACAAAATGTTTTTGTATTGACCCCAGCAAGCATCTACTTCTGCACTGGAAAACTGTCTACATCATATCCTTTCAAGTTTGTTTTAAACTGGATCAGAAATATGGGTAAACATTTTTCCTAAGGGATATGGTGTTGTTATAACCCACCTGATTCCTACACAAATAAAGACTTGGAACTTTCCATCTTTCCCTACAGAGTCAGATGCTGTGTTGATCTTCCCAACCAAGTCACAAAACAGCCAGTAACCTGCCTTGCACACCTCTGTCAGCTGGCGAGATGAGTTACCAGCAAGCGCATTTTCAAAGAAACCTTTCAGCCGCTCTGTAATGAAAGATAACACTGGTGCTGCGTGAGACAAGACTTCATTCCTAAGGCCCCAAGCAAAAGATAATCCACACACAAAAAAAGAAAACAATGGATGTTGCAAGACTAGCCAGATAAGTTTGGAAAGTTTCATAAATCCTTGGGAATATACTACAAATATTGTTTCAAATTAATATTCTTACCGTGCTATGGTGCATTTTTCTCAATTTCACAAAATTCTGGGTCACTGAGTTACACAGGAAACTATAGATATTTGCCTGAGGATTTTTACTGCAAACCTTTCAAGTTAACAAATGAAGTTGTCATGGGAAGGACCATTGTCTTTTCAACATTGAAACTATAATTTTAGTTTCACTGCAATATTCATAACATACTTTTTAATATCAATGTTTCAGAAGTATGAGAAAAGCAAATACATGAGATCCCAATATCAGAGTTACCAGAATTCACACAGAATTTTTGACACAAAAATTTTAACTCTTCAACGACCATTTCAGGAAATGCTAGAACGTTACTCATATTTGACTTTTCTGACCCTGCAGAATTTTGCNTTAACTCTCCAACGACCATTTCAGGAAATGCTAGAACGTTACTCATATTTGACTTTTACACTTATGCCATACCCACAAGTTACTCTCACTGATGACAGACAGATGTTGGTGGTCAGTCAATGGTCTTTGGGACTTTTTTTTAAGGACCTGACTGCCCAATCTGCTTTAATGGAAGAAGACATGAACACTTTTCAGCAACAGACTTATCTAACATACCCATGTAGTCCCAGATAAATATCTTGTTCCGGAACAAGCGAGATGACCTGAAGCCAAACTGGAACACTTGCTCCATGCAGTGAACAAGACCTTTATCTCCACACAGCAAGAAAGTGATGTTTCCTCTCTTTAAGATGAAACAAAGGCAAAAAGTGATCCCACAAGTTACAAATTCAGACAGTAAGACATGTACAAACTGCCTGCTCTCTGGAGATTGTGGATGATAATGAAAGTATATAATACAATGCTTCCAACAGGAGAAAATAAAAAGTAATGGAAATCCTGGAGATCTGCTGAAATCAAATAAACTACAATTTAGCACCTTATGTTTGGAGCACATTGTTTTGTGATGTGGTAAGATTCTAGAAGGCAGAAGTGAATTTCTTTGCCAAAATCTCAAAAATATGAATTTCCACTGATGTACTAAAGATTGGAAGCATTGCTTATATTATGAGGTAGAATTTTAAAGGCATTTTTGATTTATAGATATTCATGCTCCATGAAACCCCTGTCCCAACCTTTGGCCTCTAAAACTGATCAGAAGTAATCACATTGTACTATCCAGTTTGTGGCTTAGATTAAAAATACTGAATCCTAGAAACACAGTCTACATTTCTACATATGAGTTGATCTGTACAGTATTATTCCTCGGTAATTACAGTCGAACACGCTTAAACCGTAATCACTGGGCCCGCGTATATGATTTCGTCTTAGCGCTATTTCGGTTTAGATGTTCCAGTGCAAAATCAAGGGAAGTAACCACCATCGCGGACTTTCTGAAATTCCTCTCGGCAGGCCAATAGGTTTGTGACACCTATTAGAAGGGCAAATCACTCACAGTGTACAAGCCAATTAATCCGCTAATATATAAAATCCCCCTTTTTGGGGGCCCTGCCAGCCAGTGTTAGGGTGTAGAAATGTGTAAACTGGCCTGTGTTCTAAATAGAGCATCCAATTTTAAAGTTTCAGGTACAATCTGAGTCTTCTAGATAACAAAATAAAACGCATAGACCTATGTATTCGCACGCAGTCAAAACCAGCCAAATGAAAATTTGGGGACCAAATCAGAATTTGAGGTGATCTTTTTCAAAAGACATTTGTGAAAAATTTTGGGCGTTGACCCCCCTTTTTCTTCCCGTTAAAAGATCGGGCAAAAGAAGTACTTTAACCTCCATGGAAGAAATGTCCCCAAATCACAGTGGTATATTTAGAATAACGCAAAATGTTAATAGGGCTTAAAGAAGAAAAAACAATAGGTGCCAAAGACCAATATGGTGGAGAGAGTGGAATTGGGAATTCCGTACTTGCGGCAAATTTCACTTTTCGACAGCTTCTTCCCATCAACCTCATCGATAAGTTTAACTTGAATTCCAATGAGTACGCTTGCTTTCTTTTCGACATTTTTTGGCAGTTCAGTGGCTCATGTGTAATCAATATCAAGGTCAGGAATAAAGAGAGAGGTTTTAACTGATGAGCATGAGTGTTATCAATGTTACAAACCTCCCGCGACCTTTCANCTGACAACTGCGATCACCCAAGAAAGCAAGCATACTGCCAACCTTTTTGTTTTGCAAGTATCAGTTGGTTATGAGGCAGTTAGCTTCATATACTTATCACCCCATCCTCATGTATAAATTCTGAAATGGCTTTCATGCCCACCATTTCTATTCCTTTTGTAGTTATTTGTGGAAAATCCACTGAGGGATCTGATGGCGACAATTCCAATTTGGAAATCTCACGACTTTGATTTTACAACTGTTCTATTCTGCACAGCTGATGAAATGATTCAAACAATATGTGACTAGCAGAACAATCTCAAAAATGAACCTTCAGTGTCAATGGTATGATGCATGAGTTCTGCCACGAGAAGTCTCTCTGTGCTTCCATCATCCACACCTCTGCCCAACCAGCGACCACAGTTGAATCTGTCAATAAACAGCCTCAGTCAGCAATCTGTTGCAAGTTCTCTTATACATGAAATATTATTGTCCTGTTAAGTCCCTTTCCTCGCATTAAAATGAGCAATAAGTTTGAAGGAATAACCTGACAGACCACACCAATTAATTCCTATATTGCCTCCCTTTTTAAAAGAAAATTCAGATTTATTACACAAACTATTCGGTGTTCTCAGACACATTCAAATTAAGAAAACCAAACCTGTTCTAATCTCTCGTGCATCACAACAGCCCTATTTACTCCAAGCCAAATCATGCCCATGTAGTAACAGTCCCTTTACTTGTCTGGTTTCATAAATCAGTATATATTCCAGCAGAATGCCCGGTTGTTAATTTGTCTTTAAATATAAATCGAAATTGGTTGCCACAAGTTCAAAACTTTTCAAAAATCAGCACAATTGATGTGGCATTCTACTGGATCTGCTCAAACATGAATGCTTCCAATAAGTAGACAGGAGACTTTTGTTACTAGACCAGAAACCTAGATATCAGGCTTCGATTTATAGGTCTTTGGCGGCAAATTTTTAGTTGCACAAATTGACACTATAATCATTTCTGTAGGTAAAAATGTTGATTTAAATAGGAGAGTGCTAAGTCATTGTGCATAAATATAAGGTTCTAAGAGGTAGATTAGCTCATTTTTTTACTCTGAATTTTTGTCATTTCCCATGACCATTACAAACAACTCCATCTCTAGCCAGAATAATGCAAGGTGAAAAACTCTGCTCTCCTGATGAAAGTGATTAAATGTCAAAAAGTAACTTTAGCCTCATTTTGACTGGCTGCAAGACAAGATGTCTGAGTAAACTCATCTCCTTGTGAAATCTCTGATACATCTTCTGAAATGTCTGTGAAGGTTTCTTAGATATAAAGAAACAATGCTTTTGATATGCACACAAGGAAGTCAGGAGCACAACCAAGATATCTTTCCTCCATAAAGAAGGCATAATACATTCCAGGTACCTGTATGTATGTCCTGTCAGTTCGTTTCTCACAAGCACATACTCCACAAGCCATCGAGGCATCATACCACTGTTGTCATGGCCGATACGTAATGTGGTCAGGACTCCGAGATTCTTGTGCTGGAAATGATACAAATCACACTTATGATTTCCCTTGATTGTGCTCTTATCATCATGGTTAGAGCAAGTGAAAAACATGAGCTTATTTGCAATACTATGGTCTCCTGCAAAGATCATTTTTTAGTGTCATTTTGAATGTGTATCTAACTTATTTTATTATACTTGTATTGCAAACACAGAATTTTTAAAAAACTGTGGTTGTTTCACAGCTGCTTTCCATTATGACCAAAAAAACCCACCATTAAGACAAAGATACCTATTGTGAATCTGAACAATTATATAAAGATGTCCTTACCTTACACTTTTTCATGAAAATTTGATTACTTTATGGCTTTACAGGCTCTTCTGTAAACTGATCAGGTTTACTGGAAATTATCTGCTTAATTGCAACATTTTCAGAAATGAGAATACTGTATTTTCTATATATAAAAGTCACTAAATGAAACTCCTTTTCATTTTCATTACTTCTCCAAGCTGCAAATGTAAGGGGGTAGAAGATCACCTCAGGTACCCAAGAGGCTGCTTATGGCTGCTTCGATAATGTCTAAATAGACTTCCAGCTCTAGGACACAGTAAACACAGTCATAATGACAATGATAACATCCTCTTCACTGCAAAATTTGCTAATGCTTCAAGACAAGGGGCTGAAATAAGAAGGAGCTGACTGTACCTTTCTCAAACAAGGAATAAAATAACCAACCCTACCTCAAAATTCAGCTCCAGTAAGCTCTTGGCTACCTCCATGACCCCTGTCTCTCCCATCTGACCAGCCACAGACAGCCAGACATTAGCACTGGTGGTTGAGCAGCCTAGCTTAGTACTGGGGTAGATAAGCACTCGGTAGGGTACCACTGGAAGAGAAAACATCAGAGAAAAATAATTTAGTATCAGAAAGAAAACCTGCCTCCTAGCACAGGTGGTTGTGTAGCCTAGCTTAGAACTGGGGTAGATATGCACTCGGCAGGGCACCACTGAAAGAGAAAACATCAGTTTTAAAATAATTTAGTATCAGAGAGAAAACCTGCCTCCTTTGATGCTGAGACATTTACCAAATATATTATCAACTCTACAAACAGCCCTCTGTAACCTGTTGATGTAACAACACTGTGCAAAGCTATAGAACTCTGAGAAATCAATTCCATCAAGCCATTTATACTTTATTCATTACTAACAGAAAAAAATAAGCCTCCTGTCATATCTCCACTTCCATGAAGGACTGAAATATTATGCTGAGCTTGTAACAACCCCCCCCCCCCC
>JAWQUT010000181.1:870155-921244 GCA_033807755.1 Ellobium chinense | reverse complement strand
CCCCCCCCCAATAAAAAATAATGCTGCTACAAAGTCACTTTTTTTGCAATCCTCATCAAACATGCCACTGACATACATATGTGTGTAATGATAAAGAAGCGTACAACCAGTCCACCTCTTCTCTTTGAAATTATTGTACTTTTCATATACAACAACAGTAACATGGTAACAACTGCTCAAAGGGCTTAACTCTTTCGCTACTTGACCTAGCAGGTCACCTCAAGACACGGCCAATTTCATGACCCAATTTTTTTTATCCACACCTACAGTACATAAATCCTTTGCTACAGCAGCCCAGAGCAAATAAAACATGCAAATTATGTTTCAAATAAAATGGGATGAATCATATAAGAAGAAGAAAATGTTTATTTATGCAATGGTAGTGTGTGAGAGAAGAATAGTATGTGTATTTACGGAGCCGCATTTTCCGGCTCGAGGTCTTGCCGTGACCTCTGGCCCGAGTCGGATTTTCCGGCTCGAAGTAGGGAAAGAGTTAAGTGTTCATGACCAGATCTCTTAAATATTCCAAGGTACGGTTTAAATATTCTACTGCGCAGCACAGCATTAATGAATTTTATTTTTGCACAGTCAAGTACACATTTCATCTTCTTTACAGGAAACAAAACTTGTGTTATCTTGTGTTATCTAAGACACTTACCAGAATTGGGGAATGTGTTTGTGAAACAGAAGAAATCCACAGCATTCAGGGACAAGAGGTGATACAGAAACTGCTCTCTCTCGTCTTCACACCTCAAGAAGGCGTAGCGTTTGTACAGACTCCTGAAATTTACCAAAATGAAAATCTGAGGCCAAGTTTAAACATTGATTTTGACAAGTACATAAAACAACAAACATGTTATCAACTTTGGATGATCCATGAAAAATTGAAAATAATGTTTTTCAAAACACATTAAGTGCACTTTCATACATAATGTATTTAGAAATGAATTTCTGTGTTAATTCATAAGAAACCTCAATTTTTGAAATTTCTTTAAGAATTGTGTCATTTGAAAGAAATAAACACACATATGTCAGGAGCAATTACCCTTACTATTAGTTTTTTTTGTTTTGTTTCAAAAACATTCAGAGTTCTTATACCAAGGGAAAAACACTCTTTAATCAGTACATTTTGTGGGTCTGAAAACCAACAACATTATGAAAGAGATAGAGAAGGCGTTTCATGATCAATGATGTCCTAATGGTCCTGGCTAAAGAATGTTGACACAAGTCTTACCTGAGAAGGTCTGTATCTGAGAGAAGCTGCTTCAGATAGGCAGACAACATCTTCCTTTCTAGGGCCAGCCTGATTAAAGCTCTTGTCTTACCGACGTCAGTGTGGATGTCTGACATCTGCTGAATTTTCCTAGAGAAAATCAATGCCCACATTTCAGACAAATGGGTCTGGAAAAATGTACTAGTGCATTAATCACACAAAAAAATAATGAAAACAAACTTGATTGAAAGCGTGCATACTTTTATATTAAGCTAGAATCAAAAGGATCATGCATGTACAAAATCTGTCATCTGCCATGTCATTTTAAACAAATATTAGTCACTCATGAATAGCATACCACTGGGTTATTGTACAAAATTGTATACTGTAGACTTTTATGGTAAAAGCACAAAATAAGGCTTCTGACATTATATCATTACATTTTCATATAATGAATAATAAGATGAAATTTCACTGGGATAAAATATTTAAGCTGGAAAGCCTTCTTCAGTTATATGTATCTCTCATCTATCTCACCTATATAGAAGGACACACTTACTTCATGTCACTGAGCAAAGATTTGGGCATAGGTCTGAGAACAGGCAGCTCTATCCTGCCCTGACTGCCACGGCGACGGTGAGTCTTCTCTGGAGGTCGCTCCGGCTTGCTGTCACTGTCTTTTTCAATGTTGGACAAATCTGTTCGTGTGAACAGGAAGAAATTTTAGTCAGGTAAACCCATTTTCAAGAAATCAGAAAAAAACCCCAAAAAACCTAAGGAACCTATGTTAGGATAACTTTGGTGATGTCTCCTATCCTGGCTGTCAACAGTTAAGCATACAAAGCAGAATAAATATAGAAATAGCCAAACAATCTAGCTTCAATATTCTTATTTCTTACGCTTAGCTGGTGCAGCATTGACCCATAATTCCGGCAGGACAAATGCATTTGTTGAAATCAATCAATGGAGATTATTCCTAACAGATACATGACTTAAAACCATCATAATATATTGTAAATGAACTTAAATTTCCAAAACCCTGCTGTTTCATCCTCTGCAGGCCTAATGTCTTTATTCTGTTTTACTCGTAAGCATATTGAAATGACTTATTTTCATCTATAAATCTTCAGGACTATGTATCAAGCTCTGTTCTTCATACTGATAATATTTTCTTAATAAATTCATAATTAAAATAGTAAAAGTTGAGCAATTTATGGAATTTAATTTAAAGAGAAAAAAACTTGCGCAAAAATCTAATATTTAGCCGAAGCAAAAGTAGGAATAACAAGAGCAGGTTCACCGTCTGGAAGATGATATGATTCTCTAGGATTAAAATTCATATTTTAAACAGCTTGCTTAGGAGGCAATATATGAATCCACAAGATATACTACTCGTTTAATTCATAAAACATGAATAATCTTTCTTGCTATAAAAAGAGTTAGATAGCGTCTCTATTCAAAGAAAAGGTAGAATAAACTGATATAAGTGAATTTCCTATCAGTCCTGGAGGAAACAATCATTCTGGTTGCTCAGAGAAAAAAGACATATGTTTTGGCATCTTATAATTCTTCAGTCTTTAGGCTCCAGTCAGGTAAATGACTGAAACTGGACTTACAAATGCCGACCTTCAACCATGACACCTAAAACGTCTAACAAACTTATCATCTACATTGTGGTAGGACTCCCTAAACTAACAGTATAATTTCTCTCATGGATGAGAGCATAAACAGAGAGAGGAAATGATTGGGAAATGGAAGAATGAGCATATCATCACTCCCATTGCAGAGACTGGCTGGTGATTTGGTAACATTTGTAGGCCCCTAAAGTACTTGCTCTATTTGAAGACTTCCAAACAACCTAAAAATAATTTCCCTAGATGAAGAGCATTTAGGATGAAACTAATATGTGATGAACTGTCCAGATTTAATAGAACACGCTAAACCACTCTGCAATGAGAAAGATAATACAACAGATATGAGAAAGTGAACCAAGACCCTCATATTACAGTAAACAAGTTTGATGCCTGCATTCATGAGAGAACAGTTTCAAATAGTTGAATATCCCGGAACAGTAGAGGACTAAGCCCATCCAGCTTAAAAAATCTGTTTGCAGGCAGGCCTTATCAGACCTAGAGTATTGCAAATTTAAGAAATATGTGAAGAAAACTGAACAGATGTATCCCAAGCAAACAAAATGGATAGTAAAATGCTTTGCTCTTTACATAAAATTCAGTGACAAAATAAGCTTTTGTATGTGCTTCTTACTTGAAAACTGGCCAACTTTTCAGTTTATGACGTAAGATATGCCTTCCACATAAAATATTGAATGTCTGGCAGAACGCATGAAATGGCCTGTACAAATACAATACACTTTATTACTGATACTATGATGCAAATACTTTGATAATAATGGTGAAGGCAAGACTTTTATTTGGAATGTCCATTCTGCTAATGCTATGAAATAATGAATGTGCAATCTAGCAGCTGATACAGTACCAGCTGCAACCATTCTTTATTTTTACAAATCTTAAAGTATGCCAGTGCAGCCTCATATTTGAAATTACAGACTAAAAAATTCGTTTGAACCACAGACCAATCAGCCAGGTCTCAATGAAACCCTGCAGCAATGAAATTAATGTTTTGATGATATTTTGGTGCAGTGCACCAATTACTTGAGATTGTTTCATTGAAAAAATGAGGTGACCTGATGACTGCTTTACATCAAATTGATAAAGGGATCATCAGTTTTTGAAACACACAAGTTTGTGTTCTAGTAACTACAAATAAGATTTAAACTTTTCCATTGATGAGTACGTTACACATATGATATCTAGATAAATCACTAGCCTATCTTCTGCCTGAAGTTGCAATCTGAGATCAGAAAATCAACTTTCTGAGTACAGGAGATTTTTACAATTTGCTGGAAACATTCCATGCACTGGTTCTGCTAATATCACATTTAATAATATGCATGTTCTACAAATTCACATAGGCAGCTCACACTGGCAAGAGGATGAGATTTCCTGAAAATTTATTTTGGGATTTACATACCTGCATGACATTTGTATTGGGTGACCAAAGAGAAGTTCACTAATTCCAATGTTTAATAACATCAGTAAATTTAATTTTATGAGCTGTCTGACACTGACACTGTCTGATACTGCTGCAAAACTTTGTATATGTAGGTGCACACAGATATGTCACAGTTAAAAAAATTAAAAACATATATCAATCAATGACATGCCTGTTGTTCGTCAAACATACAGCTAGGGCACATCATATTTTGACATGTTTTTAATCTGCTTGCTGTAACAAATGTGGCACTTTGATCAATGACACTTCCAACAATTATAGACTATAGACTTTTATCCAGCTCCACATTAAAGTTTTGAAAAACAAATTTTTTTTGGCCACCCTAGACATATGTTCGATGGTTTCTTTTATGTGTGAGGATTGAAAATATAGGATAATATCAACTGACCATTCTGGTATTTTTTTATCAGTGATATAACACGTACAGTAAACATAACAATCACAAAAACCATTTCTACAACATGAGGCACAACAGACAGTAGTGTATCATTGTATGTGTATACAATTTCAGTGACTTTTCAACCACACACAGACACCAAGACAGTGAAATACATGTGCAGCAACATTTTATCTATGTAGCTACCTCTGCTGCATTTACACTGAAATAAAACAGGGGTTCTGCACCACACTGGAAATTTTTTTCCAGGACTTTTCCAGGACTTTTCAAGGACTAAATAGTCATTTTCCAGGTCGCGTCGAGGAAATCAAAAAGAACATAGAGTACTCCGTTTTCACAAAGGATAAACGTAAAAATGTACCGGGGTGTGTTTATCAACAACAGGTAGGTGGGGAGAGAGCTATCAAAATGGATAGAAGTTAAGGACACTTTGTTCTTATTGTGCTCTTGAATATTTTTTTCCCTCATGGTAAAGGAAAACAATATGTCAAATTCGTTTCTACGACGGACGTTATATAGTCTACAACTATAGTCTAGCTGAGGAATCCTGGCCCTGCCAGGAAATGAAGAAGGGGAGGGTAGAAAACCAAAAAATTTAAATAATATCTACTAACAGTTTTTTTTTAATGTTGTGTGTCTCCCCACTCTCTTCCTCCCCCCACCCCCCACCCCAAGCGTCTCTACCATCAGGCATAATAACAGCGCTGTAGCCCACTTGATCTATGCTTGACACTCGCCATGTGCGAGTCAAGCGCGGAACGGCCCATGTTGCCCACATCAAACTCCTTAGGGCAAATTTCGCACCTTGCTTTCGAACGGGAGGTTGGCACTGGCTTAAGCCATGGCTTATACTTTTCCTCTTTAAGCCAGGCTTCGGAGAAGTAGCAAGTATTCCGCGGCATTGTGGCTGATAGTGTCACCTATGAATCAAATCCTAGACTAGGCTAGCCTAGGCCTATCGTTTCGCTTCTTATAGCAAAGCGCTGACCCGGAAGCTATCAATAACGCGCGCGCAACGTATACAAGTTCACGACTGCCGCCGTTAACTACCGCAAGTAAACGGAAAATCAAAAACATGTCGGCGCGACCTCGAATGCGTCCTGCTTCGTCCGCGAGCGAAATTTTTCAGCATAATTCTTGCGGGAAGCACAAATTTCAGGACTTTCAAGTATATTTTTGCAATTTCCAGGACTTTTCCAGGACTTTTGGCCCCGAAATCAAATTTCAGGACTTTTCCAGGACTACCTGGAATTCCAGGATCGCGCGGGAGCCCTGTAAAAGGAGTCTGACAGTGACTTTGCATTTTCTTGTCTCATTCAATGCAATTAGAGGTATAGCTCCCCCCCCCCCCNCCCCGCAAAACAATTTTGAAATTAACATGTAGCTACTCATAAATATGTTATAATGCTTATTCACAAAAATCTCCCTCAACATGTACAGCAAAAGAAATTTGCTTTTAACTTGATATATGTACTTGATATTTCAGAAATCAGTGTAACCTGCAGTTCTTCAAACTTCCTTACCCCACCAGGTCAGTGCAGATGTGTATATTATGTTTAAACAGTTGTTCTGATCTTGCCTAAGACAATATAAGGCTTACCCTCTGATGTGTAAAGGGAGTACACACAACACGACGTGTTATCTTGTGCATGTACAACACATCACACATACATTATGATAGTCTTATGATATGAGAATAACTGATTTTATACTGCCTTCACAAATTAAAGCATCAAGCAGACCCGACTCAGAGGTACATTGTTTACCTAAGGAAATGTAATCTTAAATTCCTGAAAGTGACAGGATATGATGAAGGCAAGGGAAAATGCATCCTGTTCTGTTACACTTTTCAATCACAGAATGTCTGTATATGGGGTGAACAACATTCAGCACTCTATCTATGACAGCTCTAATTGATTACAATGTGTGCTTAAGTTAAAGAAAATAAGAAACAGTGGAATAGGAAAGAAAGAAAGACAGAAAGAAATACTGAATGGAAATGAGAGAGAGAGAAATATAAATGTTTTCAGTTCTTTTCAACATTTCCACTATTACAATGATAATGAACATCTAGTTTGACTACAATACATTCATGCTTGAGATGTGATGTCTATGGCAAAATGAACTCTGGCGACAAGCTTGAAAATATGCCCATTTGAGATCTTCCCACTCACAGTGAATGAAGACGCTCTCATGCTGCGCAAACAAACTCTAAACGCAAACCCAAACAAACAAAAGATGTGCAGAGTGTGAACATAAAACCAAAACTCACAAATTATGGATGATAAACTTAAATATGCATTTATCTTTCATGCGATACTTCACAAAAATCAAAGAAAAAAAAACGTGATGCTTTGATGTCCAGCATAATGGACAAAGAAGCAGACACTGCACAACATACGCTGAAATCTTCGCTGAATGATGCACCAGGCTAGATCTGTCACAACAAAAAAATGCAGTGGAGCAGGTCCATGTTAAATCAACCAAATGCATTTAAAGTAAAGAACAAAACACACATAAAACATGGAAGAAAACCTCAGGTAACTTAAAAACACCAGGAAATATGGTGACTGAGATGATCTGGATGTCATCTCTAAACACCTACACTCTGAGAAAACTTACACGATGGAGACTCTCAGTAAGAGAAAATGAAAGCTGACCTGGACTGAAGTCATCTATCAGTCATCAATTATCAGCATATCCGAAGGATAGATAGGAAACTATGAACAGGGCTCCAAACAACCAAGAATGAAAACACAAGAATGACTCCATACATGCACACTCAAAGGCAAAGGCATCTAAGTCACACACATATCCAGACTAGATGAAAAGAAAGGCAGAGATAACTTTGTAGACCATATGTGATGAAAATATCATCCTCCATAAATCACCTCACTGGTTACCAGGAAATATATTGTTTTTCTACTTAATGGGCAAACTTCTCTTGACCTACAGCCCTCTCAGAAGTTTTGAGACTCACTTAGTAGACAAAGTGCTTTTGCCTAACCAAGAGGAAAAGAAGTAAAGTACTTTTCTTCAAAAAGATACTTCAGTGGCACGGGAGGTAGCGTAATGCAATGAATTACCTATATCCACTAACGAATTCCCCAGATTTCCAGCTTCTGCTGAAGACCTGCCTGGTATTATGTTGTACAATATTGGTCAATCTTCAGGACAAAGTGTGCAGATCCTAACCTTGTTTCTATCGATTTGAACAGGTGCAAAATGAATGAAGTTCAATACATATTGATCAGCTACATTTGGTTTGATATCTTATCGTCATTACTATGGAGTTTAATAATCCTTTTAGAGATCTCCTTCAATTTGAATGTATGTTGACATTATCAAGATTAAAGAAAAAAGAGGAAATAAAACCGAGAGCAATTTTCAGTTAAACAAAGTCAGTCCTATTTGTGAAAACATACAAACGTAAAAGTATTCCCCTTTCCTCCCCATACATGAAACATGAGAGATTCCCTATACTGTACCAAACTTCTCATACTGTACCCAACTCAACTCTCATGTCACATCTAAGAAAATAAAATGCTAGGATGCTAATCTTTTCCTCGTGGCACAGACTTCACACTCTGCCCTCTCAAACAACTGTACACCACATTTTCCAAAAATGATTCTTAACTTCCAACAACTTATCTTACTTTTCACAACCGGCAGTGCTCAGACCGAAGGACAATGCTGAAAGTCCACCAGATACTTACTGCTGAATAACGGCTTCATAAAATTCTGTGTATCTTCATGCAAGCACAAGAAAGTTCACTTAATGATCTCTATATTTTAAAATTACATTCATACACCATTCTCCACATCTCTTTACTTTGACCTTAAACCAATGTACTAAATTTTATGTCACTGACCCTCTAACCACATGTCACTTGTTCACAGAGAGGGGACTAATTAACTGATGTGGCTTTGTTATTCAGTATCAGCCAGCAAGGTGCTTGCCAACAGGTTGGGCTGGGTGTTAACCTTTCCCTAGTTTAGCAAAATTTTTGGAAATTCTGACATTTACAGATGGGGGCAACTTGTCAAACAGACTGACCCAATGCTCAACTCCTCCATCAATTGAGATACTGCATGAATCTCTTACAAAGCCTCTGCAGCCACAATTTCATGTCCTCATGACGAAGACAGCATTACGACTTAGGCAGCAGCAACAACTACTGGCTTCATCACTTCCTGAACCACAGAAATCATGACACTATTAAGTGATACACCTATACTAAGTTTCAAAAAGGTGACTTAAGAATAAATATTTAAAAACACTGGTGCAG
This sequence comes from Ellobium chinense, assembly GCA_033807755.1. Taxonomy (NCBI): domain Eukaryota; kingdom Metazoa; phylum Mollusca; class Gastropoda; order Ellobiida; family Ellobiidae; genus Ellobium; species Ellobium chinense. The sequence continues at coordinate 912,252 of JAWQUT010000181.1, read as the reverse complement.
CTCGTTTAAACAAAATGAAAATGATGTGCATTGGTCTGAAAGGATGGCGACAGATAAATACACTTAGAAGATTTTACAAAGCTGTGCCTAATCCACTTAACTTTCTAACATGCCTCTGTTTACATCTCGCTAGGGAACTAGCAAGATACCGTCTGTTATTTCTGTCACTTTAACTAAACTTATGATGTTGCAAAAAGTTACTGTTTGTATGGATATACTTAACTGTCGTGTATTTGCATTTCTGCAATAAGGAAAAACGATTGTTTGAGGAATGGCATGGTGGGGCACAAATGCCAAGGGGGGCAGGGGCACGAGGAACTGCGTGAAAGGAGTCCAGGATGAAGTCAGGGTTGTCATTTATACCATGCATGCAGCTATTAAGTCACAGGATTATCTTGGTGGTAAGATCTAATCTAGGTGAGTAGATACCGATCAGAAACACTGAAGAGTTACTACACAGCAACTACAGAAGTTTGTTTATTAATGCTACATTTTCCTTCTCAAACTGAATGAAAATCAAAACATCAGAAATCAAAAGAAACAGAAAAAAAAATGAGCGGAAATGAAATAATGAAAAATGAAAGTACATGAAACAAGGCAGAAATGAAAGAGAGAAACCCACATCCCTGAGGTATGACAGAATCAGAACTATCGAACATCATTGCATATGATCAGTATAAATGCAACCTGTGTATTTTGTACTTAACTTGCTAAACCCTATTGTATACTACTGCACTGCCCTCTTACAGATAATACAATACAATTTCTACAGAAGACACAGAAAACTTTCAAGTTGCACTTCACTTTATCAGTTAACCAATGGCACATACGCAAAAGTATCTTGTAAACTATACAAGCTATGAGAGAATAACCCAGATGAAAAGATAGAGGACATCAGTCACTCTATAAAGTGCCAAAGGGCAAATGTAATCTAATTTGGCGAAAATTATATTTTGCTGTAAGAAGGCATAGCAGGGCCTAGACATATGAATTCCACTGAAAGTGTCGGAGTTTACCAGGTGTTTGTTGGATGTTTGTATCTACTGAGACATATCTGATATCGAAGCCAAATGACTCTGCATCACTACATTACAAAAAGCTTGCATGTCTTGCAACACAAAGTACCAAGTTGTGAGGTCTTACTGTGTCTTGGTTTGGTTGTGTTCATGAATTAACTTGACCTTTGGAAAGGTGAATTAAACTTTTTCTGTTTTGAGAATGTGTATCTACAACTGCGAGAATTGAGACAAATCTAGCATATTTTTAATAATATGTTTTTATGACTTTCTTTAGCAAGCAATAAAATATGAAACCATGGAGATTCTGAAAGATGATAAGCCAGAGCATGCCATGACATGCCAGCTTTTTGCCAAAACACTGACGAAATTTGGTCACTCTGATGGCTCATCGAATTCTACCATGAAACCAACTTTGTGTCTTATGGAATCCAAAAGTTAAGGAGATAATATTCTGATGTTCGACATGGAAATTCTGACATAAAGACTTTTAGAGGTCTTGAAATATCACCTTGGAATATGACAATATCAATAAGCTGCAATGCAGTGTACATGCTTGTGTGCCACCTGATCTGGCCCACCAGATGTGTGACTCTTTTGGTCAGTGAAAAACCAGCTTTCAGAGCTAGCAATGAAAATACTAGACAAATATGAAACTGCATAAATGCTGACACTTAAAGAACAGATGATGTAAGCTTTCAGTCTTATATTTCCTGACACTTTCTGCGGAGGATGAGATGCTTTGAGCTCAGCCATACCGGCTACATGTCTGCAATGCATCACATTTGTTTAGTTTAACAGTCAACTCCACTCCACTCAACTGCAATTCCTTGGCAGCACAGAAGAAACTGTTATTAAAGGGTGATGCATTTATCCATCAACTTTTCTGTAGTATTTATGTTATGTGGATAATTAAGTAGAAGCTATGATTATCAAGAGTGTGATTAAGCGGAGTAGACTGTATTTAGGACACAACAGATTGTCATAGTAATTTATTTCCCCTCTGATATTTTCTACCTGATGTGGTTTTCACTGACCTGGAGATACACTGCTTCTCCACTAAAGTGACGTAACATACCATAATGAGGGTGCGGTTAAACAAAAGCTATTTGTGCATGCATTTTTGCATTTGTTCGATCTTACAAAATGCTAGTCAACTCACATGCTATTATGTATAAACCTAGCAAATACTTTCATATCCATATGCTGTCTTAATAATTAATAACATCACTTTACAGAAAGCCAGCATTTACAGTACGGCTGCACACATTTAAGCTTCAACAACAATACTTGGCTCGTGCATCGCATAACTGTCTGTACACTTGTATCATGTATAACTCGATGTAATTACTTGGTATGAAACTGTTGTAAAACATGACTGTTATATATACAATGATGTTGTTTTGGGTATCTGTCATGCTGTAAGTAAAATGTTAGTAAGACTTCACAGAATGTTAATAATAACAGAGACAGTCTCATGCCTAAACACAGAAAGATTGCTCTGAGACTGTAAGTATTTTATTATGATTAAAATCGTGAAAAATGACATGCCACTTTTAAAGCTGGGAAACACAGAGAGCTTTCTTTGAAATTCATTATTCTAATTCTACACTAAACATAACCAAAACTCAAACACAGAATTCAAACATCAAGTTACGTCAAACAAAACATCAAAATTATTTTTTTACAAAAAAAAAGGGTTGCAAGACTGAACTCAAAACTAAACCAAAACCGAAAGAAAGTGAAAATGCGAGAAGGAAAATGCCCTAAAAACATTTTTGGGTGTAGCGACTATGTCTGTCACAATGCCTGCCAGCGGAAATTGGAGGAAGCCAATACGACGATAATACAATGTAGCGGCACCTAGATCAACCACACAGACTATGCCGAAAAGAGGGAGGGGGAAATGGCGTGTAAGAGATAATAGGAGTAAATGAAAAAAAAATACAACACACACGCACTAGACACATGTGTGAGCACAGGTTTGTTAGGTAGTAGATATAAAAATAGTAGTACAGTACACTGGTGACCAAATTCATGCCACTAGCGCAAGAGCTAGCCCTATGGTCACCACGACAACAAGAACTGTGACCTGATGTGCAGCAGCCCTCAGGGGCTGGAACACTCTGTGGGCTGATGGGGTTTTACTTACTGCTCAAGGAAATAGACCGACCAAGAATAGTGAACGAGCCGTCGACCAAAGATTTGATATCGATCAAGCTATGGCGCTTGGGCATACCTTTAAATGACCAGAAGGGAAGAATAACAGGGGTAGAGGTAGTGTAAATAAGTCAATAATGGGCAAACTCCCCATCTTCAAATCATACAACCATTTGTTACAGATGAACAATTTAAGGTGGGTGATGGTGCGAAAGTAATGGGATCTCTCTCAGTTGCTGCCATTTAACAAACATGACAGATACAAAATCTAGTGATTTTTAACGAACTTCATATATGCCTTATGAATATTACAGACTCTGGCTATACTTTCTTAATGTATTTCTTTAAGTGGCATTGAATATCTGTACATTTTTGCAGCGGAACGTAGAGAGGAGTGAAAGATATTAATGATTCTACTTTGTCAAAGTGCACTGCTTTGACTATCTAGAGAATTTCATATAAAGGCTAGTGGATCTACCTCACATTCCTGAAAGCATCAATATTGAAACTACTTTTTTATGAGATTCAAAAAACATTGAGATCCACAATGGTCTTACAAACCCATCAAGTTCTTTTCAGGCCATATATAAACAGATCTACAAAGACAACCCCACATGTCATCAACACTGCCAAACTATCTTCTTTCTCTCAAGGGACAACTTCACAAAAAACATATTTTTCAGACATACTGAAATCTTCATTCAGTTGTAGGGGTAGTAGGGCTATAGTCACATAAGAGACAGTATGGCTAACACTTATTCAAACAAAAAGTTTTTGTAAGTGAAAAGCCTGGGACCTGCATTCCAAGACTTGTGGGAGGAGAAAAAAAAAACTGTCTAAAACACTATGAAACGTATTTTTAATAGACAATGAACATTTGATAAGAATAGCCATCATTCACAGAAGGGTGCTGTCCAGGCAGGGTTGGGAAATGTGAGCTTAGAAAATAGTAGAAAGGCTCTGTGAAATGACAGCCAAAGACCTATCATAACAAGACCAGTTGGGAAAAAATATGAAGGAGAAAACAAATCAAGAATGTGATGTCTCTACTCATTCCACCAGCAAAATAAGTTATCATATTTGCTACACAGTTCATAAGAACATGAAAAATATTGCTACACAACTCATGACAAATTTTAATGCATCACCCTATACAGCCCATGAACACATGATAAATAAGATCTACAGACAGACAGAAATCAATGTCATTGGAATCAGATATGTAAATTTTGCTGCAAACTATGTCTAGAGCATTGGCTCCAAGCACTCCCCTCAGCTTGTTCATAAGTGCGTAGCACTAAATACTGGTGGGAAAAGACACTGGAGTTGTGCTATACCTTGGCTTTTTTTTAGCTCTTTTCCATGTAACACTCTTTAAGCTATTCAATTACATCATAACCAAAGCAACAATATGCATGAAAGCAATCTCTCCTGGTTTTTGAGGTAAATATTCCAGTCAGTCACATTTAAATAGTTCATCTCCTTCCAGACCTATGAATTTCCAAGTTCTGGGTCAATCTCTTCAAGCTCTATCACTACATACACTCTGTTCCTTCAACACTCCCTGCTTAAAACCTCAGGAACAAACTGACCTCCCTCAAACAAATAAACAGACCTCCCTCAAACACATAAACAGACTGCCCCCTCAAACAACCTCAATCTAAAACAACAATCACCCACTGATAGAGGAAAACGGCACAGGTCTTACCTGGAGCCAGCATCTTTGGATCCACTGGCTTGTTGTGTTCGTTACATTCTTCTATTTCCTGATAGCTTAACAAATGAGACCAGACTGCAGATTTGCCCTGTGGAGACAATTGTTCTGTGATCACAAGGGCTCTTATACATAGTGCAATGTCCTTGCTTAAGACATCTCACTCCTATTCTTCACTCTAAGGACCTACTATCAAAGCTGGTGAGACAGGGCACCACACTGGTGGCTTGCAATGATTTTGTTATGATTTTCATTTATAAAAATTATTTTCATGCTATATATTTACAAGACATTGTAGAACAATTTCTCTGTGAGCTGAATGAAAGTCCTATTTTCATTATTTTTCTTTTATTATGTAATCATAATATCAAATAAACTAAAAGCACATCTGATCAAGGCAAAGTGAATGGCAAAAGATCTAAGACAAAATTTCTGGGAAGGATTTCCATATGTGGTAACTCCTACAACTACGAACAGTACCTTAATTCCAAATAAGTACTAATACAACCCTAACTCTAACCCTACCCCCCTAACCCTAACCCTACCCTTAACCCTAACACTAATGCCCATCGAGACAGGAGCATCAGTCGAAGCGAGCGTAACTTCTTATCACCAGTTACCACAAATGGAAATCCTCCCAAGTTCTGTCTCAGCTGTGAAATTGCCAAAATTGATGATGCCTATTAAACTGCTTAGAATATATGACCAATCATAAAATGCCTAAATTCAGGAAATGAACAAAACAACCAAAAGTAAAAGATTTCCAAATGAACATTTCCTTCAAAAACTTTACATATGGTCTAACTGATGCATCACTATCCCTGACTTAACAAAGTGTTTCTGGTCAAAAGTACTGTTCTCTTGCTCTAGTGATATGAGTAGAATTTCAAAAGACTGAAAGATCTTCATAATCAGTGGTGTAGAATCTGACATATATTTACAAACCTTTTTGGTCTGCAAGCCATGGCTCCATATTCTCTCCAGTAGATCACACAGGCTGGCAATGAGTGTATTCTCCTCCACCCCTGTGATGCTGGCTTCACCGTGTCCCAACTCCACTGCCTCCTGACCCATCTTTTCAACAAGCATTCTCTTGGTCTGCAGACATCCACAATAATTAACGTCTCAACACAGGTTTACAACTGTTACAGGAGGGTAAACAAAATGCATCCCAATGCTATCTACCATTTATTTTTTGGCTCGTATGAGGCATGGACATGAGATGAGGGAAAGTATCCAGTTAACATGTGATTTAGGGTAAGAAAACGTAGGGACGTGCTTCCCAAGGTTTTTTTGGTTTTTTTTAGGGGGGAGGGGAAATCATTTACAATGACTCAAGTTGAGAAATCATTTACAATGACTCAAGTTGAACATCTCCAGTCGAGCTTAAGAGTTCTTAAACTTACAGTAGTCCAACATCAGCTTCACAATTCCTCATCCCATCTCTTGCCATTTGATCCCATAATTTCAACTTAATCTAAGGGAACAATTTCATACACACATGCTGACTGTGCCTGACTGAATCTGAATAAAGAAAGTGCCTTTAAAATGTGCAGACACCCTGATATCCTACACACACGCTGTCTCTCTCCACACAACAAACACTGAAATGCAGACATAATATGCCTTGTTTCTTGCAGCCAGAGGCTCAGTACAAATATGACCAGTAATCTGCTTTCCTCATCTGCCCACAATGGCCACTCTTAGGTCACCCAAATACCTTAGTTTTGCATTCCTTAAGCAGGGTCTCCACAAACTTCCAGTTGGTCTGGGCCATACCAGCCTGTGACATGTCTGGAATCTGAGGCTTGCGTAGTCGCATGTATTGCTGGTGGGGACAAAAACAGGATAATCGTAAATAAGAAACTGGATATTACACTAGTAAAAAAAATAGATGACTCTGCTTAACCACCATCCTTGAAGCACAGAAAAAGTTGTAATTAAAAGGAACTGCAAGTATGCAATGTCATTTCTCTATATAAAATAAAATATTGTGTTATGTACAATACTGTGATTAAGAGGATTTGCAATAAAATGAAGATGACTGTAATGCAGTCCTTGCACATGAGCTGTGATGTTCACTGATACTTCTACACAAGATATCAAATGTATCTGCTACACCAAAATGCCATTCCAGCAAATTAAGATTATATGTATAAGAACTCTATATTTATTCTCTATCACTCTGAAATGTCTAAAAGAGCATTGCTGGGGTGCATGGATCTGAGAATCAAATTTAAAAAATCTAATTCACCTACAATATTTTGTCAAACTAACAGCTGTGAAAGTCAACACTTATTTTTAAAAAACTTTGCTAAAAAAAAAATAAAATCAATAAACACTGCAAAACATTCTTAAGGTAAAAACATCACTGTGAACTGTCATAAAAAAATTGCCTGAGGACTGTCTTTCTGAAAAGATAACAAACACTCTATCCACACAAAACAAACAAAAAAAATGAATAATAAATAAATAAATTGTAAAAATACTGTAACTACTTAATAATAAAATATGAACTAGGCCCTAGGCCAAGTGACATTTTATTTGCTTCTACATCAGCCACTAAATTTATTACTAAGGTTCAGTAAGTACTGTATTTAGTAGACTGCAATTACACTATTGGTAACTGTATTTACAACAGTGATAGCAACCACCAGGGAGAGACATGTGAGCAAAGATGCCACTCAGCACATGTGACTAATCCCTATTTTAGGTTCTATGTCCTTAATTGACCCAAATTTCTAGATTATCATACAAGTAGAAAATCATTATGTCCAAGGACACATTGTATATCAATGTTCGTTGAACCAGAAATTACATCACAAAACTGCAAGAGAAAATCAAATTTTTACTCATTTTCATCTGAATTAAAATTGCAAAAAAATCTAAATGAAAGATCTCCTCTGTAAACGGCAAATGTCTTTAGCATAATGATAGTTTCAGACCTATGGCCATCTTGGAATGTTTCTGTAGTTAAAGGAGAACATTTCATCAAATGGCTGAAGGATCTCTATCAGACTTTTGCAATTAACAGCTTCAGCAAGTAGTAATGTACACTACCCCCATGCTGTAGATCCCACTAGATATATGGGAAGTCTCCAATGGAGAGGAAGACACAGCAGCAAGTTTCAGTAGAGAACTTACTTAAATGTTTCAGCCCTCTACTTCCTGAAACTCTACATCTACTTCTCTATGACAATACTGGTACAGGTTTTTGGCCTTTAGCTAACAGACTATACATTCTAACTGTAGTGTGCAGTTTCTATTCCCAGAGTAATTTACAGATACTAGTACTTTAGAGTGAGTAATGCTCTATTTCCCAATTCCAAGGACCTGCATTGGTAAAGCTCACCTTTAAGAAAATAACATTAAATAACAAAAAAAAAAATTTTTAAGAAGATTCATAGGTAGAGACAAGTAGAAAAGAACAACTAACGCTTTCCCACTGTTAGTGTAATCTGCTGATGATAAGTTATTTTCATGTAATAGTTCAGAGTTCAGAGTTAGAGGATTCTACTCCTTGAAGCCAGATCACAGATGATGCCCAAAATAATACAGCAATATTTTTTAGATCGCATACAGATATAACTTTATAAGCAGCCTGATAAGGTCTATTCCATATACTTAATAATAGATACGAGGCATCTTTAATAACACAAGTCTATCAAATGTAATGGTCCTTTGCTTTCTCACAGTCAAGTCCATGACAACTACTATGCAGCTGCAATTATGTTATCAGTCAATTGTAGGTAAACTTGAAAGTTTAATGAGATCTTTGCAGCCCTTTGGATGTGGACTTTATTGATCGTGTGCATCACCAAATCTATTGCACCATTTTGCACTTTGGTGTACAATTTTCTGTGTCAAATCCAAAGAGAGTTGCACATCAAGGCTTATCCAAGGGAAATTGATCTAAATATCTCATTCTTTTTTCATCAGTTTGCATTGAACATGTCTCAGTGTGCACCTCTGCTGCAGTTTTCTCTGGATTTGACATTGAAGATTTCATGCCAAAATGCTGTATCATACATTAGCTTGGTGATGTATTACCCTCATCACATGACCATGTAGAAGCGCATGCATAAACCTCATTTTGTTTTTAATGCTCCAGTATGAGATGTAATTGTAGGTAGGTGGGAACTGGGAATGTAAGATTATCTTCACTGAAAGAAAATGGTGTTTCAGATGTGTGAAACTTAAGTTATTCTATGTATCTCAAGTGTTTTCTCCAGTCTGTGTGATTATGCTCCTTAAATATCAAAATCCCCACTAAGAATCCCCTGATCATGTGCTGATCTCCCCTTCTTTCTTGTATTTCAAAGTTTGCATTACTTCAGAACGGTCTTAACCCCCCCCCCCCCCNACCCCCTAAACCTTCACATGTACTTCCTCAAATTTATTTCAAGGAGGGGTAAGGCATGGGGGGATCTCTTCCCGAACTTATATGAAATGGAGAAAACACTATCTCTCTCAATAAACAGCAAGTCTTGGCTCCTGTTATTTCTGAGCCATCATAAACCTCTAGATCTCATGTGCTAGAATATGTGATTCAAAGAAAATATCACTCAGGAAAGATATCAGTCTGTGAAAATACAGATCTGAAGATAAATTCTACAAATTCACTGAGTATTTCAGGTAACAGAGAGTCATATTTTCTCACCGACTGTCAGCCTTATCATTTTAACATCCCCCCCCCNCCCCCCCCTCCTCCAACTACTCTGCCCCACCAAAGCACAAGAATGTGCTGGTGGTTCCTGGCTTTAGAAAGGACACAACACTGATTATGCCATAAGTTCAGTGAAAAAAAACCAAAACAATCTCAAAATCTTGAACACCATGGAGAAGGAGAGTAGATTATTTTGCATTTCTGTTAATTTCACTAAAAGTGACTGAGGCGAAAAAATTAAGTGGCAGTAGCAAAACCAAATCAGCACTTTGTTGAAGTAAACATAAGCCAGCATTAAAAGTCTCAAATAAAAATATAAAGGTGTCTTTTGTGCTTGGGTTATTTCATATCCCTCTGCTTTAATTGGGTTGTTACAATCTGTGAAGTGCTCCAGTAGCTACTGTGTAACTTGGCAGAGATGTCTACTAGAAGACCACACACTAGAGTGCTTGTGGGTTATTCACTGTTGGTTATCACTCATCTTACCCTTGGCTTTGCCTAATACAAAATGAGTGAGGAAATAGAACAGAATTAATAACAGCATACGTGCAGCACAGATTAAGAATGTTAAACCCCTCTAAGAGAGGGAAGCAAATTTAGAGAGCAGCATGCATGCATATATGTAATGAATATATGAGGTGTAAAAATTCAGGTGTAAAAACAGAAGAGGTATTCAAATAAATATATATAATTTCCTACACATAAAAACAGGGTGCCCTTGAGAAAGGAAAAATGGTAGGATGTCACAAGATGGGAATGGGGAAGGTGAACCATCAATAGGCAAGCTGGAATTATGAAGGAGATTGTGTCACGATTTAACTAAATCTATTGGGGCCATGTCAGCAAGATATTCTATCACTGGACACTAATGGGACAGGATAAATTGCTAAAGCAGTTGTCTGGGGCAATCTTTGCTACGAACTGTGCATTTCTTGACAAAAATAGCAAATTATTGTTATTATTACAGAAGAACCTCATCAGCAATAAGTTTGGAGTCAGGGCATTTGCAGAATAATTACATTTCAGAAATGTCTCAGAACTTCCATAATCTACTTCAACTGCCTGGGGATGGCAGAATACTGTTGCTATGACAGGTCAACGAATGTACCAACATGTGTAAGGCCTATTGTCAGCTGTTGCCTAGTTAAATTTGAACAAAATTGAAAATAATGGCAAAAGAATAGAAGCTGTTTCATTAGTCTTAGCTCTAACAAAGCTTTCCTCGCAAGCGACCTCTTCCTCAGTTTTGGCATCTTGCAAGTTTCTACCTGATCTGCTGTGGTCAGAGTCAAGGTCTCTCCTCTTGCAAGCAACTACACTACATAAGCTGTTAGCAACCCTAGCCTTTTCACCTTTTAATGATGCAAGAAACTTCCCTCTCCTAGTATTACTTCCCCTTGTATCCAAACATTTTTGAATGTATTCATATGAACTTCTCCACAGTCCCAGAGTTTTCATCTTAAGATCAAAATATTGCAACACTGAAGATGTAGTATGAATGAATGGGTGTGTCTCTACATATATGTATCTGCATAATGTTAAGAGTATGTAATAAATACTTCTGGTAGCATTGTTATTTCATTGCCTTAAGCAACAGCACTAAAATCAAATATCCTTTCCAGATTAAAAATATTATTGTCACTCATATGAACTTTCTTGTCTATTTCACTGTGAAGTGATGCAATGTAGAGGACTCTGTATCGTTTGAAATGTAGTAAAGGAATAATATCAATCAAGCATTATGATAATGGCCATAATGAGAATGAATACTGTGTGGCAACTACTAGAAATTTCAATAATAGTGCCCCATCACCATGACTCTGTAAAAAATATGAAAAAATATAGCTGCAAAGAACCAATAAAAAAATCTAGTAGATATGCCACCAACTACCCAGTGTGGGAGAATTACTTACAACCCATAATTTGCCGTGCTTCTCCGCAACATCAAACTTGAAAGAAAATATCAGATACAAAATAAAATGGAAGAAATGGACAGGCTATGATGATAAAAATATGGTGGTAGGTGAACTGTACGTTGAACGATAATATACTTTCAAATATGGGGCAATCTGGAAAACTTTAAAACAGGCAGAACCAAATCAAACCAAAAAAAAACAATAAAGTCACACATAATGCCTATCAGATCTTCTGCATTATACAGAGCAGGCTGAATTATCTTGCATTCATATCCACTCGTAACTGCCTATAGGTACTGTAAACATTTCACAAGCAAGCACACACCAAACATAATACTGTATATTTAGGTGATGACACCCAGAATTACATCAATAAACTCTGCCTACTCCATAACACATTAACCTTTTTAAAAAAACTTTGTTTCCCTCCCTCTGACCCTAAGTGACTAAATGAGACAAAAGAACAATGCTGAAAATGAAAAAAGAGGGTGCACATCAGCAAACAACATTCCCAACATAATGCTGAATTTCATGCAACAAACTCTTAACAGTTCACTTATTTTGGATCCCAGCTGCCGTCATGTGAAAAAGTTTCCTTTTCCATGTCATAAATACAGAAATTTCCATCTGTCCCAGCGATCTATCCATATCACGTCCTCAGCAATTGGACACATTTTCATTTTCATTCTAGAAACACTGGCCCTAAGTCTTTTGGTAATCTCTAGAGGGGACCCATTTGGTTTGCTTCATAGCTTCATATTCATGAAAGACTTGGTTGAAAAGCTTGATGGTTGGGAAACTATCCTTTTCGCTAAATAAGAAAAACCACCCACATCTGCTATGATATTATCTATAGCATATTATAGTTATATACTGCAACTGAAAGTACTTTCTGAAACCAAGCTTAGAATGGTATTAAACATCAGATCATCTACTCCATCAACTATTGTTTGAATACATACACAGAAATGAACATGCAATCAGTATTCTGACTTTGTGCCTTTGCTACATTATTCTTTTCCTGGAAAAAGACATCTTTTCCAAACAGCAAAAAGAACTGTTGAGAGCTTGGCAAAATAAAAACAAATCAAATGTATTGAAGATACACTAGACATATTTCATAATGGTAACAGGTTAAGAAGGGAACCAACAACAAACTAAATGGAGAATGGACTTAAGAAAACTTCAAACATTATGTACGAACTGTGACAAATGAAAAATAAAACATACTTCCTGTTGTTCTGCCTCAATATTGGCCTGGAGGTGTTCCTTGTGCTGCAGCTGTCTGTCTTTTCTTCGCCACTTTGCATTCTCTCGAAACCTGGACCTGCATAAGCATCAGGAATAAAAGTAAATAAGTAAACTAAATTGGGGTTCATATTGGCATCTTTCTGAAACACTCCCATACATCACATAAAATTTGCTACAACTGAACTGAAAATGTAAAAAAAATATCATAGTTTTTATCATGCAATTTGTTGTCAACAACTTTATCAGGGGTGTTGAACTTATTCTGGTTTAAAGTACAGAGGTATGACATTTTAACACATGATGAAAAATAGAAAGCAATGTTATGAAATGCATCACAGCTTTTTAAATATTCACTGCCCATTACACTCATTCTATAAAGTAGATTAAAAACTGAAACTTTACATGAAACCTCTGTAATGTGTATTTAATGATGTAAGTCAACAATTCAAGTTCACTCCAACTTCCAACAAACAGAGCTGAATAATGCAAGAAAATTAAAAGCAGGCTTTTTAATTGACTTAGCTAACCAGGCCTCAAAACCCACTTCAAAATAAAGTAAAATTCATGAGCCCTCTACCCAAACCATTAAACGCCAGAGTCCTCATAATGCATCAGTTAAGTATTTCAATCTTACTTGGAGTTTGCAGGCTCTGAATTCAAGAGTTCCTTGCTAAGAATGGGGAACAGTCCACCAACATACTGACTGGGTGATATATGGCTGGCTATCTCATGAGGTTTGCTGGCTACAAAGTTGATGTTCTTGGCTCTTCTTTCTATGTACTGATCTGGAAAATAAAACAAAGACATATGAGAAAAACCAAGAGGTTTTCAAATGAAGGTTGTCAAAAATGTTTTCCTCAGGACAAACATGTACATATTGTTTAGATTTCCTCAAGCCACAAAATAATCAATCATCAACATTCTCTTACTGTTACCACAAATTATATCTGACATTTATCATCACCCAAGAATCTACAGGAAATTACAGAGCTGTTTTTGGCTCCCAACTTAACCACTGATGTGACAACACCAATGTTTTCTCCAGATCACATGATGGTGAGAGATTTCTCCACTTGTCAATATTCTGGGCAAGAGATTCATAAATTCTAAAGGAGGATTTTAGATTTCTATCAAACTCTTTTCGGTTTGTGTGCGGCAAATGAGGAAAGACTGGCACACATTCAATGAACTTTTAAAGGGGGGATTTTGAAATTCAAAAAGTGAATTGTGCAATCGCCTAGTCTGTAACACCCTGTATAAATGACAGGCAAATAAAATCTAACAGCACCAAGCCAAAAGGCAAAATCCCAAAAGCATATGTGGACTACATCACCACAAAACTACTTCATCACCCTGTAATAGATTAAACGCATACTAGAATAGGCTAGTTATAAAATTTACCAGATGCTCTACACTGCTTCACAATAAGTGAATTTCACAATATAGATATATCAGCTACTCAAACCTAGCAGTTATTCTGAGACTTCCGACATGTCTTGGCAGCAAGTTTAAATGACTTAGTCTAGTGCTGATTCCATTATTCTGAGGTCTTCCAAAGCACACCATTTTTGTAAGGTCTTCCCAAGCACCTCTTTCTTCATGTATCACCTTCTCTTTACTAAGTATCAAATATTCTTAAATTGCTTCTTAGAAGATTTAGTTGTTTCCACACTATTTTCTCACCTGTTTCTTCGATTGTGCTGCAAGGATTGTAGGCAATCAACCTTGGTTCGCCTCCTGATGCTTCTTTCAAACTTTTTATCCTAGCATCAAATAGGCGCAAACCAGGTTCGGCTTCCTCCCACTGAGACACAATCTTGTTGTCCATGAGAGTAGTAAACATCTGTGTCTCTATGAAAGCTGATAGGAATGGGAGATGGGCGGCTGGCTGATCGCTGAGGAATGCTGCCTTGTCAAAGTTATGTATTGTTTCTCTGTTGCTCAACCAGGATTCCAAGTCTTGGGAGGGATTGATGACAAAATTTTCATAAGAGGCAAACATATGGACAAAGCAGTTGAGAAATATTTCCCTGATTGCATTGTTGAATTTGAGGTTATTTATTTCAGAAATTGTCATGCCCTCAAATTCACTGGATGGGGGAGGTTCTTTCTCCTTTTCCTTTTCTGCTTTGTCTTTCTCCGATGGAGATGAGTCTTCGAGGACAATGTCTTCAATAGAATCCCATACCCCTGTTTTTTTGGCAAGGCTAGAGATCTTCTTCCATGCCTCACTCTGCTGGAGGATGTCCTTTCTCTTCGGCGAGTTTGGCCAGCTCCCAGTATTGGCATTTGTTGGTTCTTCCGGTCGCAAAGTTGTGCTACTTTTTGAGCCAGCCTCTCGTCGAGGTGTAGTGGGGTAACTTCGAGACATTTTTTCAGCACCAATAAGGTTTTGATATTTGTTTAACACTTGAGTAAGTTCACTCTTAAGATCATTTTGATATGGAAACCATGGTAGGTCCTCAGGGTATTCCATCTTTTTGTTGTCAATGTCAACAAAGCACATGTTTGCCTGGGAAGTGAACACACAAACATTGTTAGAGTTTAAAGTAAAATACACGGCCAAAATTATCGTAACTTAAGTTGAAATCTTCATAACACACAGATAAAATCAACTGTGAGAACATCTGAGGCTGGCAACTTTTTTTTTTTTCTTGGCAAAAGGCAAATAAAGTTTAATGCATGCCCACATAGCAGCTCAGGAAAATGTAAAATGGCTGAAAAGGATTTGGTTATAAATTTTTTGTCACATCATAGCCAAATACATGCAAATTCAGAAATAAAGTGAAACATGAACTGGTGGGAACAATGACACAAACTGGTAGTTTGCATAAAGTTGGAAGGGTCACTAACATCCACAAACTCAAAGGCCCAATTACCATTAAAAAAGCTGTGTCAAAGAAAATCAATAACAAAAATAACTGGATTGCTGCCTCCTATTCTGTGCATGCCATTCACTCTTAGCCATAGTTTGAAAATTGTTCTTTTTTTATTTAGAGAGATTTTCGCTACACTGTTGCCACCGTACATGTTTTTTGTCTGACCATGGCTTAATAAAGTATTCTGATTCTGATAACTTGAGATGACATTACAGATCAACACTCAGGAAAAAGTAAGTTCTTCATACCTCACATGGTAAGACCATTTGCGATTTATCTGTGTTTGGGCCTCTACACAAGCCCATGATAAATGGCACTGGAGCGTCAAGAAAGTGCTGCATGGATGCTGGCAATATAGGCACGTAAACAAGTTGCCATTGAAAGGGAAATGCTAGGACGTTCATTCCCTCGGCAACAAGCATTAGACGCTGGTAATCTGTGAAGAGAGAAATACTCACATTTACCTGGAAGTCAGAATTATAGTGCAATTCTACTGTTAAGTTTTACATCTGAAAGGACATTCTCTTGATTATATCTGGTTAGTCAGTCCAAATCAGAAGTTTGGACTCTGCATACCTTACTTCATTCATATTGAAAATCCTAGCAAAGATTGTGCAACTCCACCTTTCAAACAAATAACATCACCTTTCAATTGGTGTTTTCTACTGAATAAAATTCACTATATTATCATTCCAAGTCAATCCAAGTGGATTTTTACACTTCCATATAAAATACAAAGCTGAATGTAAACTTTAAAGTTTGAATTAGTTAAAATCTCTTTGCTGCTTTTTGAATGCTTTCATTCAAATAAATGTTTACCCTGAAAAAGCTCTTCTGGACTTTTCACTGTCATGCTGTGATTTTTACTGGATTCTTTGTATGTCTTTAAAATTCTTAAACTGGTTATATCTTTTCGTATCTAAACTTCAATATTTTAACTGTTTGATCCACAAAGATTAGTAACACTGCATGGTCAAATCTGCTGTGGGGATCATGATATACGAAAGTAAACATGCCAGATTCCTAAAGGAAAAAGATTCCTCTTACCTGAAGAATAAAGCAGAACCTGATGTTCGAGCAGGACACACTTGAAAATATCCACTACCCCATCCACACCAATCAGGCGGAACATGTCATACAAAGAGAAGTCAAACAAGGGTAGCTCTCCAAGACCTGGAAGATTGACAATATTTTATCACACTCCTGTGATCCACAAGTACATGAATGTTTTCCTTCTCCTAAGTTCCAAGTACAGACACTAATCTTCTTCACCAGAGGCATCTATTCCTTCAGACCATTTAAATAAACACAGCAAGTTATTCTTTATAATATTAATCCTAAAAGTTTCACACTCCGATCCCTGAATTATTGATTTTAAAGTGATATCATTCTGTAAATTTATAAATTCATAAGTCTTCCAACAATTACTACTTAAGTACAAACAATACCAAAGTAAACTATTACCTCACGGCAAACATTACTACATATTAGGGAATGGGTCCAGGCAAATTTCCAGGCCTCAACAATTATACAACATTGCAATATTTAGGTACATTCTGACCATTAGTCCTCTGTTTTTATTTGCTGAACAGTACTTGACTTACTAGGTCTGATGATGCAAACAGGACTGGAGCAGCCATAGAACTTCATGCTGCGGCCACAAGGTGGGAGAGGAACTTCATATATCATATTGAAAACATAAGATTCCAAGGTCATGGCAAGCTGGTTGGGTTTCTGAGATGCTTCATACAGCTGTTGTAAAAACTGCTGACATGATCTGAGGATGGGAAAGAAAACAATCAGCCAAATTTCTCACATCTTGCAAAATCCTGTAGTTCAGAAGCACATAATCTGTTAAATTTCTCACTCACAACTGTAAATACGGGCAACTAATTATGGATACAATCCATGACCCTTGTTTACAACAGATGGGTAGGTCCTTCAGAGATAAAGCTGTGAAATATACCAACTGTCACAATAGACAAGGCTGATCACAGCAACTTCCAATCCTACTGGTATTAAGGTATCAGATATTACCTATGCATTACATAAAATGTTGTTGATAGGAACATCAGTGGGACAAAAGCTGAGAATTCCAAGGTAGTGCTGTGGGTAAAATAATCACAGATTCCCAATCTCTATGGGTCACTGTACCCCTTACTGCCATCTGGCAAATTCAGGTACCCCTACAGGCCTACTGAAATCCACTAGTCATAAAGTAAGGTCAATCAGTGACTCGTATTTATATGGAAATAATGTGCTCTTCAGACATCTTCTAAAATTTGTGTGGCACACCCCTGTAATAGACTATGCTGATCATTAATTATCACTGAGTTTATTGTCGCAATTGAATTAAGAAACTCATTTTAACATATTTCTCTGTCAAAGGACTGTTTTCTACACTATCTCAACTGCTGTGTTCTGGCTGTTTGGTAAATACATACCTCACAAATGGCAATGGCGTGACTAGACAAATGCACTTGCTGACAAACAGCTTGTCCCTGCCGGCATCAAATGAACTCTGCTTATCTCTGCGGTCTAGGATCTTTCTGACTGGCTCTGGGCTATCCAGAGAAAAGGAAACTGCTGTATTGGCCTGGTGCATGACATATAACGTCTGCATAGTTTCAAGTACCAACTTGCTTGTAACCTCTTCATAGAAGACAAGTGCTGACCCATATGATCGAGACCCATCTTCACGTGTGATGATGAATGAGTGAAACTTTGGCTGCCGTGAATCCCACTGGGTCTTGAATGAAAGACCCCTAGGCATACAAAGCTGAAGAATCACAAAAATAAATATACCATGATGCAAAAGTCAAATTAACAATGGATTTGTACTGATATGAGTATAAGCAAATTTACATTTGAGATTTTTAATACTCTGAAGAACTATTATTGGAAATTTTTAGTTCCATAAAATGACAAATGAGAGTGAAAAAAAACATATCTGCAGTTAGCAACTCACTTAATGTTCTAACAGAGCTGATTGACTGGCTGGACAGGATTTGTTTGTAAATTTGTCCAGCATAGAGAACACCAACTGTTTAATACAGAAGTCTCATGAATGGTCTCTGAAAAGGTGAAGAGAGACATTTGCCGTTAGATCAAAGTGGCCCCTGGAGGCCCAATGGAATTAAGAAAGGCTTTTTTGAGCATTGAACCAAGCGTTCGAGATTAACATCATGGAGATGTGGAAGGTGAAAGCGAAAGGCAAGGACAAGCTTTTTTTGCTGGCTAACAAAAATACCACAATTGTGCCAGCTGGATGTCAAACTGCTACTCAGAGTTGCGAAGCTGGCATTACGAGGACAAATTCTTCAACAGATCTTATCACAATAATTTTACTCTAAGAAGGGCAACATAAATACATGACAAGGTATGAGCTTTGTTACCCTGTCCCCTTGTCCCAGGTAGCACTGGGCCACTTCTGCTAGTCTCAAATATTTCTCATGACCAAAAGGAACCAAATGTATAGCAACCTACCATGCCAACTGCATTTTCATCAAATGGGTTCCATGACACTGACTCTGGAAAGTGGGCAAGAACCTTGGACTTGTACTGACGTTCCAAAGGTGGACTCTGCTGTGCATCACCTTCAGAAAAGAAAATAGCAATTCAAACATTTTTAATTAGACTTTGTGATGATTCACTCTGTCAAATAATTGCAGAAAACATAGCTTTATGGCTACTTACTACTTAAGCACATGCATTCTATTACATACATACGATAGTTTGAAATTATATTTCATCCTTACAAAGTCATTCGTTAGGAATGAGTTTGTCATGAGACCACAGTAATTTAAGGCTCTTGTCCTTGCTATGCGAAAAATATTCTGGGCAAGTCTCAACTGATTTATGTTGGTGGGTTCTGGTTCTGGCACACTTAATGAAGAAAAGACGAGGGTGACATTTTCAGACTTGAATATACCATTTTGATTTTTCTGCATCCCCAACTGATCAATCACAGAGATACTTGCAAGCTACTTATATATGGAGTAAAAATTTGGCCCCAATTTTTACACAATGGCAGACTGGCTTTGGTAAGTAATTTTTGCTATGTAATGGGCAATATTTTCAGAGTGCATCATAATCTTGAATTCGTCTAATTACTTAGAGACATGGATATTTCCGTGTCCTGCTTTTATACATAATTACATTACTTCCATTCACATATGCTTTGAATGGAAAAGAGACTAAATGTCTTCCACCTGGTTCAACACTCACTTGATACCAGAGAGGACAAGCATGAGTTATAAACAGAAAAATGGTTACAAACGTGTAATTCATGTGCCCACTTTGTTGGGGAGGAGGTTAGGATTAGATGTGGCCCGTGGGGGCAAGAGAGGCAAACTTAGGCGCATGGCTAACTTATTAAAGACTAAACTAAATGCAATGACTATAGACCTTTCTTAATGAGCTAGGGTGATCACGTGATTCTCAAGCTATTTTTGGATTGAGGCAGCGTGGTAACTTCCGGTTTACCTTGTTTTAATATAATGGAGGAGAAAAATCTTCATCTGGCGATGAGACATAAATTTTCGGATATAGATACATAGTGAAATTGCGCAACACAAGTTCGGGGAAGAGAAATATTATCAATTAATTGCTCTTCTATTGCCATGCCCTATGTCCTGAAACACTTGTAAATTGATTTTAATAAGTTTAGTTCCACTCTGTAAAAACTAACTTGCAAGAAATTCATTCTATGTTGCCAGTTTGTCCTGTTTCATATCAATTCACCTGAAACAGTTTTCTGGGGACCCTACTCATTAGCAATTTACAGACACTTGAAAGCTTCATCGTAAGCAATATTGTGTAATGTAAGGTCTTTGCATCGATCAGAGCTAGCCTTGCATCGCGAAGCACAACAGTTTCTAGCCATGTGTACTGGTCACCGGAAGTGAGTTAACCACCGTGCCTGCTAATGAATATTCCATGAGAAAGGTCTATTGGTGTTTGATTTAAGCCATAAAATTAAAGCCAACCCCACTGAACTGTGACAAAGTCTCTCCTGAGTGTAAACCTGGGATTAATGGATGGAGACTGTCTCAGCTTGATGCACACCACCTCAATTCATCAATTTCAGTGACAGATCTTGGTAAACAAGGACTATCCAGCAAAATATGTCTTTAACCAAACCTGGGTTAACCTTGAGTCTAAATCAGGTCGAGAGAGAGAGGTGGGCACACAAACTTGTGTCACTTGACTTAGTCTTGGGCTTGGGCCAGACTAGGATTGACTTGAGACAGAGTAGACTAGTCTAGAAGATAAAATCTTGACTAGAAGTCAGAAGTAGTGACGTTTTAAATATGTCTATAGACAATACACGGCTGTTGGAATCATGGAGTTAATACTGACTTAATTATTTTGCTAACACAGATTATGTAATAATATGTCTGTATTTGTGTCTTTATGCGATTGTTGTCCGTGGTTGAGATGGATACCAACACACTCACAGTAGACTTTATAGACTTACCAGACAGTTTATCCGGTTCTAGTTCAGCTGAATCGTCTAGTCCACAAATGACAAAATAATCAACAAATCTGTTTGCTTTCTCCGGCCCTGCCATCGTAGAATGTAATGCCCGTTCAAGTCATTCTACAGAAAATCGGAATTTCCAGTGCTCCGGATATCATTTTTGACTGACACCATAGCAGTCCACCATTACTGACATCCCAGAATTTTACGGAACTTCACGCCAAATTGAAACTAGACTAGACATCATTTATTTTCTAAGTTCACATTAGTGAGATCCATTACACGTTCTCACTACATTTAGTGTAGGTAATAGACCTAGTGTGCACAGCCCTTTCCTAATTCAGTACATTTGGCATGTAAAATCGCACACCAAAGTGTTAAATAGTGTGTTTTCTTAAGTGTATTAGCCTATCCCAGATAGTGCTTGTACAGAAGATTTTATATTTTAAAGTTTAATTCTGATATCACTTCAAGAAACAGCTCTTCTCTTGATTCCACATAATTTATTTTTGAGTTTGAGACAAAAATGCTGAAATGCCTTCTGCACATAATAATATGTGCATTCATGAGTCTACAACAACCGAAGTGACAGCTGTAGTTTGAGATAATATTTACTTATTTGTGAGCACCACCCATAACAGATTAACATAAACACATAACAATCATTTTGATGCGCACGTTTGCATTCAGAATGTTCTGAATTAGAAAATGATACTACTGTGTACCATAGTAATGCATTATAATCTACTATGGGTGTGTAACTCTCGTAACAAGAGGCTATTCTGGTCCACTCTCCCGCTGACTGCATGATCATTGTAGATCAATGTCCATTGCGTGTAATATCTGCCCGCCGATCATCTAACACTGGACTGCAAAATTCAGCCACTGCATGACAAGACTGGCACTGGCATGTGAATTTATTCTACTGTAGCACTCAGTGTTGTGGAGTGAAGTTGAGAACAGGTTCTGCCACAGCATGACAAGAGTTAAATTCATAAGACTTCCCCTATGCCCATGAACTTTAAAATTATCACTTCTTTTCCAACCTGCTGACGATGGGACGCTCTCCTTGATCAGTGAAATATCTTTTTAATTGTTTTGGAATAATTATTGAATGAGCTCACAGTAGCCTACCCCTTTAGAGTAATGTCCATCTCACATATTATAGCCTATAAATGGCGATCTTGAATAATATGATGTGAAAGAAAATTTTCAGCTACCGCTAATTTAGACGCCACTACATGTTTGAACAAATGGCTATGCAAAAAAACAACAGCAAAAATTTTGACCTTGTGCCATTGTCCCATAACCCAATTACTAAGTCTAAGCCTGATCCTGTCAAAATGATGAACTCTGATATTTGTAATCAGAAAAGTGGACTTTGACACATTTGATTTCCATGCTATTTAAAGGATATCTTCCACTGTAGAGTGTATTACCACTGTGCACAAACTTCTTATCTGGTGCATTTACTATCTGTTATGAGTAGTGAACTTAGGTACTCTTAATCTCAACACAAAGTTGTTATTTCACCACCAAATTTCATGCATGTATCTCAGACATATTAATGCACACACAGGGGCATTTAATTGATTTTGCAGGTTTAATTCTCATCATATTCCGAGGGAAAGCCATTTCTCTTAGTTCTATGTAACTTATTTGAAACACAAATATTAAATACCTATCTCTAAATATGTGCTTTATTGTATCTTAGATTCTTATGTATACAACCATATTTCGTGATAAACTTTTCCTAAGTGCTCCACCCACAGCATAAAAAAAAAACCAACGTATAAGACACACAGTTTCGCAGGCAAGATGTACTGAAGTAGGAAAACAAAACGTGCACATCATAGTAATGCACTATACTATATCAAAAAGCGAGGATCTTCTCAGTATTATTAATTTCACAGTGGTTTAATAAAATTACTGCTAAATGTGGTTACATGTAAGTCGTGTTGTCCCAGGGGCGCTGCCGACATGGTGATACTAATTCCTTCAACGCTTTTAGCGTAAATATTATCTGAATTAACGTCCCGAATACAGGACAGATTACTACATATTCGTATTCAGGATAATGACTTTATCGTGACAAATTTAAGCTTTCTCTGGACATACTACTGTATACTACTCATAAAGACAACCGATAATACAGTGCCTTCAGCCCTCAGAATATGTTTAGGTATTAGGAATTATCTCAGGACCTTGACCTTTTTGTAAACACTTCCGCCTCCCCGAGAGGAGTAACTCCTTGTGACTGTGATTCCGAAACCAGAGAAAACGGTAGGGCAATAGGTCTGTAGTTCAGCATATTTACCATAAACAGGTGACATCTAATTTTCCTTGATTCCTGAGGCGTTATTCTGAGTGACTTGGTCTTCTGACACATGTAGACGCTGGCTATCTGTTCATTTGATGCATTTTCTTGACTAGATTAAACGTTGTTTCCAAGCGCTGTTCGTATTTTTCTGCGTTGACCATAGACCCATCTTTTGACTAAATAGACTAAGAAGATGTCTATCTAGTCTAGATCTAGACCTCTGTATTGATTAGATATTAATATATA
Organism: Ellobium chinense; assembly: GCA_033807755.1. NCBI lineage: Eukaryota > Metazoa > Mollusca > Gastropoda > Ellobiida > Ellobiidae > Ellobium > Ellobium chinense. Next base: position 888,602 of record JAWQUT010000181.1, on the reverse strand, counting down.
TCCCGGTCGTTGATTTCTTGTCACCCTTAAATATTGAGCTTGAATGAGGATTTTCTTGGGTGGTGAGAGTTGTAGATCTAGCCTGGTGAGTGGTGCCTGATGGTGGAAGCTCAAGCCCAGAGGATGGACTTAGCAGACCAATGCAGTATTCACAGTTGGCCTAATATGTACAGACAGTGTCATTTTTTCATGCATTGTTTTTATATTGGGCCTTTCTTGCATTGGTCCGCTAAGTCTAGTCTAGATGTATATCTGTCTAATTATAATGGCTGTGAATGCAGTGGGTGTTGTTGATAGGCACCAAGCCATTCTTATGAGGTAGACTAGATCTATCTACTTAAATATCTACTTAAATAAATTTTATTTGTAGAAATACGATAATCCATCTTTTATAACCCATCCCACCAAAATAATATCTGTTCAGGTCTAAGGTTTGCACTGCAAAGACCCTTTGTTTGTACCTGATAAATGTTGTTGCTGTGACTGTGACATGCAGAACCCAACCATGAAATTTGTAGCTGGGTGTGATGAGTCTTTCATTTTTCAGTCATAAGTTTTAGAGATATTAAACATTACTGATGATGCACAGACTGCACATTTCTGTATCTTAAATAAGAATGGGCAAAGATAATGAATCAACTAGATATAACTGGTTTTATAGTTTTGGTTTGATATTTCATATTAAAAAATGTTATGGGCTCCATTCTGTTTAACTGTGAAAGGACTGTATCACATATTCCTCTGTGCACATGTATAAGAAGGGGCAAATGAGTATTGAAAGTGCGCCATTTTTTTGCTTATCAAAAATTTGTTTAGGTACAGTATATTTCCAGGTATACTGTTACTTTTTTTTTGTTTTGTTGAATCAGTATCATGTGATTGTTCTCGTCTTTTGGAGCTTATATTGAAGCTACTGTTCTGTTACATATATGACATGATATGTGAATGTTACCTGAGGTGTGTCAAGAGTATGTTGCTGGGTTGTGTCACATATGGTAGACTTTTGTTCATGCTATGGGACCCAGATTAGATATGATAGCGAGATTAATCTTTTTGTGAATATCTACATTTGGAAATCATTTTGGCTTTGGTAAAGTTTTTCTCACAGTCAGAGATTTTGTATTCTTCTCATAGTCACAGATTTTAGAACTGTAATGGACTTTTTCCACAGACTTGGTACAGAGTCTTGACTTGATCAAGCTGTCACTGGTAATTCCTTTGATCAAGTGTGGTGAACGCTGAAAATCACCATGGATTCAGATGGACTACCACTGGTTGGACCTGGCATTGACTACACAAAGGTATAGCCACACCTCCAGACAGAGATATCTCTAAGCAGTTGTGTGATGTTTCCTGTCTGGAACAGAAACTCTCAGATGGTGGTTACACTAAGTTACAGACAAATTTCTTGCTTCGTTCCCAGTGTTATGTGCTTCAAATTTCAGTTTGTTTAACTGACACTGTAAAGTAATTTCCACCACAAAGTTTTTAGTCTATTTCTGGGGTACCTTCAAATAAAAAAACGTAATCTTAAGCCTCCTCTGAAGAAATTTTTTTTTCAAAACATGTTGTTGGTTTTCTTACAAAAGTGAAGAGAAGTTGAGGTGACATTTCAGCACCAATAACACATCACTGATTTTCATTTCTCAGAATCTTAAACTTTTAACAGATCTGGTGCAGAAATTGTTGTTTTCAAGGCAATATAGTTCTAGGGCTTTAATCTCTTAGTTATTCCTCTTATAAATAACAGATTGGCTACCATTTGTTCCATAGAGGTAAGCTGGAAAAAAAGACTATTTAAATGACATCTAGAACTGTATAGAGAATGGTTGCATGCAGTAATATCTGATGAATGATTTTCTTTGTGTAACAGGTTGAGGCAATCAATCAGAAGCGGACAATTGCCTTTATCAATCACTTCATAACTCACACATCACGATTCCTGAATCATTTTGCCAATGTCTGTGAAGACAAATTGGAGCATCTTACAGGACGATTACAGCAGCTAGAGATCTCCCTGAGTATGTTAGAAGCCAAGGTAATTATTTATTATTTATAATTGCTTTAGATATAATTGAAGATACAGTGTCTTGCCAGTCTTTGCTGTGGAAACATTCTCATTCTGCATAAAAATAACACTCCTGCATGTGAAGTTGATCTTGTGCTAAAGGGTTGCATTTGTACACTTCACACATTATATACTATCTCTTCCACCAGTCAGGGTGCGTAAATTCGGAGATGTGTCAGCTTCTCCGGGCTTCTTTGCCGTTGTCTAAAAATTGAGGTTTACAGGCAGTATTGGGCATGACCTAACAGGGATGTAATGTTACAGAAAACTAGACGTTGGACAAATTCTCAGGAAGTATTTTTTTTTGAAATGGTTTAAAGATTTGAGAAATTTGTCTGGCCTACCAAAAACACCTTCCAACAGAAAACAGTACCACCATGACTAGAATTCTCAAAAGCGGATTGTGATAGCATGGTGGAAGTATTCTTTAACTGTCTCTGTAATTTTTCCAACAGCTTTCATCGATACCTGGGTTGGAATCAGTAACAGCACCACAGTCCAGCAGTGCAGCTGCACCTGCCGATTCCGCATCATCAACAGCAGCACCTGCACCTGCACCAGCCGCAGCACCTGCACCAGCCGCAGCACCTACAGCACCAGCGGCAGCTAATCCCGAACCTGGACAACCTGTAAGCCATTTACAAATGTCTTGCAGCTGGTCAAAATGAATTGGAAATTGTTGTTTGGGCTAAATTAAGTTATTTGTATTTCATGAAAGGTTATTGTATGTACATCATGGGTAGAAACAATTTTGGCATATCAGTATTCTAGCCCAAGATATGTTTTTGGAAGTGGCAAAAGGTCACCTCATGTAATGAAAAAAAGAATTCTGAAAAAATAGTTTATACTGTTCATCTAATAAGCCTCACAAAAACTTAAAGGTTATCCACACTTACTGAACACTTGCTCATAAAATTAGTGTTTATATGGAGAGAAGTGAATTTACTGTTCATTTCTCCAAAAAGAGAAAATTTGATATCATATGATCATGGTCACTTTTAGACCCTGATCTTTCAGGTCCTTGTCTAGCAAAATGAACCACATTTTATCTGGCTGCAAGACAAATATCACCTTGATTTACCAGTGTTCTATGTTCATTTGGTAAAGTCCCAGAATTCTACCAAGCTGTACTGAGATATGTGTTAAGGGTAGAGGAAGGGAAGAGAGAGATCTCATGGGAGAGTCCTTAGACAAAATCTAGGGACCCACTCTCTTCCCTAACCTCATCCTGCCTCTAAACATCACCTGAAGCCTCACCTAGGCAAACTTTGGGAAAGTCACAGAATTTTACAGATGGACATAGAACATGACATGTAACTCAAGATAATGGTGCCAGCTGGTATTGGGCATATCTCTGTGAACTTCTTTCTGTTCACTAATAGATTAGTAAATCAAGCTTGAATTCAGAGTTTGTATTAGGTAAACCTTGATCACAGGTGTTTTTTGTTAATAAGTTTTGAATTTGCCAATTTTTGCTCATTGCTTTGGACTACAAGAATGATCACCTAAAAGACTTATCTTTACAGTGCAGTGATAGCACACTTTCTTCATGACATCTTTCAGTGGTTGACAGTTAAATGAAATGTCATTATCAGAGATATTGCATAAAAATGGGTGAAGTATCCAGTATTGTGGAGGTTCAGGTGTTTTGATCAGTGGCAATAAGGCACAATGCATATTATTCGCATGGCATTGCCACATGATGGTCTCAAGGTATGAGAATTGAGAGGGAGTTGCCCTCTACCCCTTTCTCCCTCCCCCCATGAGAAATGGTCAAAAACAACAGTGCCACGTAATCGTAATTCCACTTAACTGCAGCTTTTTCTCTGAGAAATTACAGCTAAGTGGAGTGGACTGTATATATGACAGCAAGTGTAACTTACTTGATAAATCATCATAGATCCTCTGGAATAAAAACCAGCATGTCTATTTTTGATTTTGAAGACAATAACAGGTGTGTTGGAACTTACAGTAAGCAATACAAATATAGGGGATACTTTATCAGTCTTACAATGTATATTTTTGTGCAGAAGACATTGGTAGGCATCTGTATTTAGGTGATATTCTCATCTCACTGGCTTCATCAATGCAGAATATTAAAGGTGTAGATAATAAATTTCATATTCAGCTGAAAACTGCTCCTATGTCTTTCTGTTACAATATTGCCATTGATTAATCTCCCTCAGGAAGCCCCTCCGCAACCAGCAGAAGAGGAGAAACCACAGAATCCAGTGTCTCAGGATCCAAGATATTTGAAATTCTTCAAAATGTTGCAATATGTAAGTACTAAAGATGTTTCTAACTAAAACTTATGTCAGAAAAGTAATTAAGATTTCCTTTAATCAGTATGTTATTGCCTGGGCTTTGCCAAAATTGAATCAGTATCATGTGAGATGACAAATTTTTACATATGATGATGATGATGATGGTGATGATAATGGTGATGTTAATTGGAAAGTAGTTTGGCAGTCCCGTCAATAAGTGTATTATTGGAACCCACAACAATTGAATGAAGAACAGTAACATTGCTTTAAAATGCATTAAATATGAGAATACAAGATTGTGAGGAGTGTAACTCAAAGGAGCAAATTTCTCATTATGTCTGGGTGTATTGATCTCATGTATATTTCTGGACAGAATGATTAGTGTGCTGATAAATGTGGTTGTGACAATATATTTGCAAATTCTCAGGGTGTTCCCCCTCCAGTTATCAAGCAAAAGATGGCAATGGAAGGATTGAATGCAGATTTACTAGAGTAAGTACATCTGTAATGAAAGTAGAAGTCCTCTGATTTTGACTGTCATGTCCATTGAGGATGAAGTGCGCATTTCCTTGCTGGATGAGACCCCCCCCCACCTCCAGTTCCTGACACTTAGAGCTATTTCTATGAGCAAGGATATCTTTGAATATTGCCCTTTCTCCATTCAGTAAATGACACGGAGGTTTCAAGTTATCTTATCCTAATTGTAATGCTTTTTCACTGGTAAAGACCAGCTATTTATTCTGGTGTAAGCTTCCATTTTGTATTTTGTTGGTTGTGTTTCTAAAAGCAGGGGTATGTCTGACCTTTTGCCTCCTCCACCCAGCACAGACACTGGGATTTCAGATTTATTCTCTCCTCATGCAGTCTGTTTTCAATGGCAAAGACCAATTTCTTCAACTTCATGATAAGCAAGATTTTCAGCCAGAGTTAAATTCAGTTGACTTGTTGATGAAACAAGAATATCATATCACTGATCACATTTGGATTCATGCGTTCGAATTCTTATGGATTTGTTTGGAGGAGGGGTAGGGGTAGGAGGGGAGGAATTTGAGGAGGCTTCATAAGGTGGAAATGGCTTGTTCGAAAGAACAACAGTAAGTATGGAGAATTGGGTTTCTCAGGATCCATTGGTGTAAATCCTGACACCTCTTCCCTGTCCCATTCTCACTTTCTTCCCTTCCACCGACCCCCTCAGTTCATTTGAAAAGTGAATAAAAAAATGAGTGATAAATGATTTGTATCATGAACATTTTTTTTTTCTTTTGTTATTCTTGCAGCACCCCAGACGCACCTGCCCCCGATGGAGGAGTTCAGCAGTCAAAGAATGACAGTGACTCTGATTCTGATAGTGAAGCCAGTTTTAGTGATTAAGAGTTGGATATGTTTAGTGGTTGTTTTAATTATAGACTAGAAGGAGTTGATGTGATGGCCATATGTGAGCTTCCCTGATTCAGCACATGAGCTGTCTCTGATGGTTGGCTTGGATCTGGGTGTAGATCCTCATTCCCATTGCAAAGTTATGAAATGTCAAGGCTTTATAGAGCTTGACAGTGCACAGGGGAACAACAGTGTAGTTTTAAACTGAAATTTTAAATAGTCTTTAGCAGAAAATTATTGGCTGTAAAATGGAAGCTTTATTTTGGGAATTAGGGTGCCAAAACTGGGAGGTGATGTCATTCTACAAAGATAATCATAAATACTAAACGACTGACCATAGAGCCATGATATTTAACTGCAAGTAATGAAATTACTGCAAGTAATAAAAGACACTGAACAGTCTTTATGAAGATTGGCTAAGGACTGAGCAGAGAATCAGATTAATCTTGTTTATGACTCTGAAGTGCTGTTGACTTTGAAGGGAAAGTAACAGTTCTTTCTCATTTTTTCATGAGGTAAGCTTCTATAATTATTGCCCCCAGCGCTGTGGTCTTTGATGTCATGCCTTTGTAGCCATCAGGTGAAGCAGGGATAAAATGACTTTTAAGTGAGCCCACTTTATGGATGGAGTACAAGATGGAAACAGAGTACTATTGTGAGAACAATCGTGGGGAATGAGCGGACACAAAGAGATGCTCACACTGGGTAGAGTAAAGAAGAGCAGTGCTTAAGAGACAAGTGCACAGAGCAAATAAGAGAAAGAATGTGATGCAATGAGATTCAAACCCGCAACCTTTTCATTGGCGCCCTGTTTAGAGAAGTGCAAGTTTGTGTATAGACATCTTCTTGATTCTGAACTGACAGCAAGGTGGTGGGTGTCAACCCAGACGTCATGGATTCAAATCCATTTTCTTCACATTATTTTTATTTTATTTTTTCACTGTATTTGTCTCTAGAGTACTTCTCCTCTTTACCCTACTCTTGTATGAGCATTTGTTTGTGCCTACTCACTCCCCACTTTTTGCATGAAGAGTATCAGAGATTTATTTGTGAGAGAGAACAACTTGCCCAGTCTTTCATTAGTGTATGCTTGAAGAACAATGTATTGATTATTATCAGTGACTTTTCCAATATTGTCTTAATTCAGGAAATTATCTTGAGGTTGTTAGGAGTATTTGAATAGAGCAACCATTCTAGGGGACAATAAATACTGCCAAATGACCAACCAATTTTACCCTATGCTTGCTGGATGCTGCCCTGGTGCATCTCCAGCTTCCAGAGGAATATAAAATAATGTTATGTAAGAGGAAACGTCTAATGTAATATCTGTCGCAGGTTAGATTGAAATTTTCTAGGTTAGCAGTTGAGATCCTAAATTTATTATTACAGTATGATGGATCACAAGGAAAGCAACACAGAACTATTTTACAGCTAAAAAAGTGTTAAGAAAACGCAGAGGTAGTAAGAGCTTTACAAAATGACAAATCAGAATGTCATCCATATCAGCAAAAATGCCATCTTCAGCAAAATATAAATGTTGGAGGTGTTTTCATTGCAAATAATCAAAAGGATGTTATTTTTGAGAAATAACACACTTTTTGGAAGTTACTACCTTTTTGAAGTGGCATTTATGGTAAAAAGCTGTAAATTTTATTTCCCATACAGCTTAAATTTTGTTTCCTGAGAGCAGTTCAGCATTCAATTTGCCCATTGTTATTGTTCTCTTAAAATCATGTAACTCTGCTACAAAATGCTCTTACAGGGTTTCATTAGTATGGGAAGGACATGGTATTGTTAACACTTGATAAGAATTGTCTACTTACAGAATGTGTGTGAAATTTGTAGAAATTAATATTATGAACATTTATATATTTATTAAAAATGTTTGCATATGTTTGTGATGCATATTTTATTATGTTCATGCAAAATTCTGTTTGACTAAATTAAACCCTTTATCAGATACATCTGTAGCAATAAAGAAGATGTAGTACAGGGAAATAACTTTTTAGTCATATGATTAATTTCTGCATATCCAGTATCTGTTTTTTACAATATTTGTGTGGAATTTCTTGCATTTATGCAGCATTCTTTAAAGTGCTGGTAAACATCAGTAGTGTTCACACAGCTGCAAGAATGTCACTGAACAATTATGTGTCAGAGCCCATCTTCCATATATCTTGCAACCAAATAAAACGAAGCTTGTTGCTCATCTAGGAAGTAAGATAATCAGGCTTTGAAGGTGAATAAGGCCATCTAATATCAGTCGATTAAAAACATTGACTTTATAGGCAAATGGAAAGTAATTGTGGATAAATTTGATTTTTGTGAGGTCTATGAGATGGATTATATAATGTAACATTGTTCTATAGTCACAGTTTTCTCAGTATAGTTTCCATTGCATGGGTGACCCCCTGCCACTTTCAACAATAATCTCTTATGCCAGAGTAATGCTAGGCCAAAAATGTTTTCACCTAATGAAAGTAAATACATTAAATGTTCATTCACTACTAAGTACCTCGATTTAGCCAAGAAGTGACTTAGGCCTCATTTTGACTGGCTGCAAGACATATAGAGATGTGGAATCGGTTGGTTGTAGTGATTGGAAGTGCTTCTTTGATTTATAAATCTGTATGGGTTTCAAATTTAAAAAATCTCTGCTTCAGATACTGAGATAGACCCAGTCATATAGATTGGTCAACAGGGAAGGGAGTTCAGCAGAAATACCAGTTCTCCTGAAACTTCCTTATATTCAAGCTATTTATTTATGCTTGTAAATAGGTTCTATAACTGTTACCTTTCTAAGGAGTTTTCAAGGCATGTTCTTCTGCTGAAGTGGCACTTATGGCTTCTTAACAATGAAAATATGACTTTCATTTACCAGGAAGAGAAATAGTTTACAATGTCATACAATGCTATATCTTCATTCACACTACAAACATATTGCACAATACACAGCATACATATAAATACATAATAGTATAAGTGAAATACATAACAAAATCATTGCTAGTCACCTCGGTGTGTGCCGTGGTCTCCCCCCAGCTTTAATGGCAGTACTCAGTTACACCTGAGTTGAGTGGAGAAAGGGAAGTGAAGTGTCTTTCCCAAAGACAACTGCAATGTAAACCATCCATCCCTTGAGTTAAACACACAAAGCTTAGACTAAACTTAAACTTTCCTGATCATTACATTATCGAGTCATTCATAGTTTAGAGCCATTTTATCAGTATTAGTAGCATGTGTAGAAGAGTGAGAAAGACTTCAATCTGTGGTTGTGGTTCAACTGTTTTTGGTCATTCATGACAGAGGTGCCTGACAGCAGAACAAGCTGCTCTTTTGGGAGTTAATGACATAGACTGACTGGTGCAAGAATGGATCTTGTTAAAAGCAGTACTTAATCAGCCTGAAAAAGGAATGACATTGCTGAGATTATGAATGGATTTAATGGGAATCTTGACAAACGCACTGATTAATATAATGAAATGGATGCCTTTGGAATGTGGATGAATCTTCAAGTATACATTTTGAATATGAATTGCTTTGTTATTCTTTAGGAATATTGCAGGATTTGTTATAAATAATGCTGGATTGCTGCTGTTGAGTATTTGTTGAAGTAAATGTGATTTTACAGAAAACAAATGTATATATTTATTTCACGTGGACAAGCCAAAACATTTAGGTGAATTTGTGAAACATATGGCAAGACTTGTAAAACATTTACAATGCTACTTGTCTGAATCAATCATATTTGTGAAAAATCACGATAATTTTGCAAATAGTGTGAGTTTTGTTTTATAATCCTGAAGCCTGATACAGAAATGTGCACAGCACTATGTTCTGTGTGGTTATGTTAAAATATATATATATACAGTGGAACTGTGTTACCACACCCATTGCTTAATACAAACCCTTGCTTAGCGAGGCTCCCTTTCAACAGCCGAACTGGTCTGTCCATTCAAATAGCACTGTGGCCGTTGCAAATTTTCTGATAATACGCACGCAGTAGTTTGGTTCAAAGGTCGGTGTGTTAGCACATTTACACTGTATTCTGATCAGTTGTTCAGTCTGTGCACCTGTTCAAAGATAATGTGTGTTGTGTAAGGGGAAGTGGGGTTGAGAAATGTAGTTAAGTATGTAAAGTAATGATGGTTCAGAATTCCCTGAGGAATTTAGAAGCTATTAGCCAGATCCAAGTGCAGAATGAAAGTGCATGCCAGCCATAATGAAATTACAATACTCATTACATCATAAACATTGGGAATAACATTGTTGTCATAATTATTCTTTCCCTATTGCATTTTTCAGCCCCTGCATGTTCATGTTACACATGTTAAAAATCCCTTGATAGTTTTAAAATTTCAGTGGCCACTGTCTGGGTAAAGTTGAAAGGAAAATCCTACCCATTAATTACATCTTATTGATAGTAAGTAACGTTTCCATGATATATGTGCCATTGGCTAATTTATAGAGTGAGGCACAACATGAACGTGTTTTTTAGTCATGTCTCCTGAAAAATTTTAACTTTGGCACATAATGTCTTTTGCCATAATGCAGCAGCTTTGTTACATGTTTAACTTCAGTTTTGACTGTAAAATATTAGTTCATGTCAGCAGGTATTGACTTAAACAAAATGTGTTTCCTTACCAGCATACAACAGGCCCTTATGTACTTGAAAAACTTGCATGGTTTATGTAATGCTCCAGTCCCAAGTTCTTTATTTATAGATCAACCTTGTATTACCCCTCACTTTATTATCGGGACACTGGATGACCACATTGTGGATTTACCTTTTGATATTGCATCATTAATAAGAGGACAGTGGAATTCAGAATTTTAAAAGCGACTTGAAAAATTGCCTAGCAATGACAAGAACAAAAGATTGAAATTTCTGTCAAATCAATCCTTGGGTATTTTAACACTAGTTGGAGTTGAAACACAGATGAGTGCTAACTGTCCACATTCGTAATTATATTTACAGTTCTACGAACACATGACCATGAAGTGAAGCGCCACATTTTCTAATCACTCTAATAATAGAATTCTATTCACAAACATGTGATTATAAAGTTGTCCCTTGAACTTCCAGTTGATAAAGTCCCTCTGTGTTCTAAATACAACAAAGAGCTCAGAACTTGCAGTTCTTCATCTTGTGAATAACATTCCATACAGTGCCTTGTATTCCAATGTACCTGGTCTCATTCATATGTGAAATGTCACTATATTTGTTGATGTAACTTTAAGGACAAGGACTTGATTAAATGCCCTGTTATTCAAAGAGAATAATTCTTTGAAGTGCCAGAATATCTACTTGTTTTTGTTTGCTTTTCTCTTGAATTGTCCCCTGTTTCACGGGTCATGATGGTCCTTCTGTACATGTTCAATACTGTTATCGAGCCCGATAACGTCATATGTCATATCCACATGTCCTTTCCACATTCATTTAAATTTTAAATTTCTCTCTCTCTCTCTCTCTCTCACACACACACACACCCTTTTTTGTTCTTCTCTCTGTCTGTCTCTCTTTCTTTCTCTCTCTCTCTCTCTCTCTTTCTTTCTCTCTCTCTGTTGCTGTGTATATCTGATGTCTTCATTTCCTATCTGTCTACTTTTCAAAATCGCTGTCATATCTCTTAATTCTTTCTCATCTGATTCTCTTGCTTCCTCAACCCCTCAGCTCTACCTCCTTACTCTGTTCATTTTTTTCATTTTCAAAATCCATTAGGTTCTACCATAGTATGATTGCCGAGGGGCAAAAAAATCTTTCACCCTCATTTGAACAATTTTGTTTTTTGAACGCAAATTTCCCTCCGTGTCCTGAATTGATCTCTTCACCTCTATAACTTCCCTTCCTAGCTTCCGTGTAACTCTTTCACATTTCCGCTTCCTCTGTCATATTTTCTTACTCACCCTTCTCTCCTCATTATTCTTCCTTTTCCCTAACTCCCTCCTTTCTGCTTTCTGACTCTCTTCTCCTCTCTCATCTTGTCCGTGACCCAATCAAACGATCAGCCCAAAACCCGACCTACCTTTCGCATGGGGGCACAACGTACATAATTCCAGCTATGAAAGAATATTTAATCTAACCTCTTTATAGATCTGACTGTTGTATCGAGAACCAATAACGGACAGGAAATCACTGTTTGATAACCTCTGACGTCACGACTGAGCAAAGTTTATTACTCTTCTGTTCTTACGAGTGAGACAGTACATGTACACAGAACAGGCTTGCTGTACATATTTCCTGATAAAGGCCTAAATTTGCTCTCTCCCTACAAGTCTAGTAACTTTGTTTCACCTTTGTTGATGATTTGACTTCCCCTTGCTTTCCAACCCACCGCACCTACACTGGTCAGAGGTTTTACTGATTTCTGTCGCAATTGAAGTGTTAACGGGACATACAGTTATGTCAGTCTGTAAGTGTAAATCTATTTTGTTTCTCACCTCGGTTTCCTGTAGGCAAAACAGAAACTTTGACAGGCCATGAAATGAAAACTAGATAGAAAACTAAGAGATATTACCCATTTTTTTTTTTTAAACAAAATTGCCAAGTGACGTATCTGGTAAAGACTGTTCGCAGCTGCGAATCCACACTTCGTTGAACCTGGGATGACAGCAGGTGACCTTTGCCGTCACTTATACACTTACTTTGTTTCGTGTCTGTCTAATCTGTGAAGCACATCATTTTCAGCTCATTTTCCTAAGGGTAACATAAATATAATTTCGACCAAATTATGACAAATCCCTGATTTCTGTTTTCGGCAATTCGCCTCTGGCAAAGAAACTTCAAAACATAGACCGTACCGACGGAAGAAAACAGCCTTAGAAAATAAGCAGGTACACAACGTATCATCCTCTGGGAACAAAAGTACAAACAGTCATATTATGAAGTTAATCAGAAACAAAACTATGATTTGGATAATATTGACTCTGAGATGCTAATCCGAAAAACATATCGAGTAACACCACTAGCTTATCAGGTAAACCCTACGGCGGCATCCACACAATCTAGGCAGCGAACTTCCATGGATCTGGTAAGTACGCTCATCATATTTTCTAGTTTGTTTTTCTTTCAACAACGTTTACCGCAGAAGTTGCAGTTTGTGCACATTTCCTTTTCCACAATTCGGTAATCAGTATTGTCTCGGAGATATTTTGCTGGATTCAACCAGCCGACTGACCGACCGACCGACCTACCGACCAATCAACAAACGAATCATTCGACCAGCTGACCTACCAACGAACGAATGACAAAAAAATCAACAAAGATAGACAAACATGCAAGTATGCAAATAATCAAAACACATAAACAGCTCACAAATGGCAGTCAACTTCGCAGCTTAATCCAACATGCTGCACTCGTAAAGGGACACATTNCAAAAAAAAATTGATCGATACTTTGAAAACAGTTTGACCCGCTGTATAGAAAGGCTTGCGAAGATTTATATTAACTGTACGGTGAATCGCACTTTTGCATACTAAGTACCACTCTCGACTTGGTGTCTATAAGCTCTTGAAAGACAGGCTATGAAAATGTCCTCATGACAATTGACGACGAAAAGAAAAAAAAAGTTGCAACTCGAAACCTGGTTATCTCTACGTCTATAGCTTACTCTTTTCTCTATTTATTTTTGTTGGAATTGTAAAGCAAATTCTGTCTCCATTCAGATCTCTGGTTTAGTTGAGAGTGCAGACAATTCTGTGGAGGTACCAAGGTAGACTAGACTCATGTAGGAAAAGTTCTTCTATTTAATTTATAGAGTATCACAGATGATTTCAGTTCACAGTTCTAGTCGAGTTCAGATGTCATGTGTCACAGCGTTCAAATTCTGTCATAAGTTATCATCAGAAGTGCTGTTAGCTTGACATCAAGATGATTTTTGAAACACGAAAACGGAATAGAGATGGCATTGCTGGGTACGTATCATATAAAATATCACATTACGTAAAAGTGAGGAAGTCATTTGTTGTGGTGTTTATGTAGACTTTATGTTCTGTTTCAACGCGTGGTCATTAAGTTTATGTCAATGAAAATCATTCTAGAAAATGTTTTCTGATAGTATTTTGTCAAACATTATTTTTTTTTTGAAGTTTCCGTTGAGGGACGATGGCTTACGTGAGCGCCATCCAAAGTTATCACCCTCCCCCTCCCCCCGATTTTTTTTTCTAATTAAGTTTAGGTTGGATGATACGAATAGATCACATGGCATGAACGACTGAAATAATAGAACATGCAGCCCAGTGCTGGAGGTAAATAGCCAGTTGGTAGACGAGAACAACCAACAAAGTCGTTGATTTTTTTACTAAGAATCGGGTTATGGACCAGTGAATACAGTATACTTCACCCCGATAGAAGCTGTCGGAGCTCGAAAATACCAGTCAAACTATTAAGTGTATAATTTAACATACATCACTACTCGAGCACCTTTTTACCAACTTAGATTTACAACCAAATTTGAAACTGCATTATCTCGCTTTCTACGTGGACTAGAGCGCTATTTTTTTCGTCGAGCGTTTGTATTAGCCACTCCAACAATTAAACATCAAAAGTTATTTTTTGGCCCAAAATTTCGTTACAACAATAATTATCCAGCGGGGTGACGATTACACAAGGAAATTGGATGCTGTAATCTGGAGATGGTAGACATTTTCTATAAGGTATGTGTGAAACTTGGGGTCAAAGCTATCCAGAATCTGATAGTCGTTCTGTTCATGGTAGGCATGCCAATAAAAGAATAATGTTCGATTTGAAGCGTCGGTATTAGCAGATGTTCTGCGATTTTAAGCACTTTGTTAGATTACAGAATGCAGGAAGTTTAGTACATGCAAAGCTCCCGACCGACTTAGGGAGGTTTCCAATTCCTGGTTAGACGGTCTTTTTTTCTCTTTTCTTTATTCTTCTTATTTTCATTGTTTCTTCATGTACATTTTGATGTATTTATTAAGAATTCATTTACCCTCATTTTCTCTTCTCATGCATTATGCATTTTCCTGTTTAGTGAATTTCTTTATTAACCAAACACGTACTTAAGAAGGCACAGTCTCCTCTCCATGCTAACAGAGTCAATAAACACCATTTGTGATCTTTAATGAAACCTCCGTGCCAATAAAGAGACCTCGACCCGAGCTTTGACCCCGACTGACCCACAAATTTCTTGATCTACTTACGCCGAAGCTGTGAGATCAAGTCCTTGCCCTGCAATCAAGTCAGTCGAGTAACGAGTGTGCGCGATCGACAGGTGGTAACACTACGGCCGTAAGTTAATTGACCGTAGACCAGTAACCTGAAGGGAAGCGTAACGGCATAACATTTTGATTTCTCAGTAATCTCGTTAATGGAATGCGATTATGATTTGCTTTATGCATACTATATACTTCCCGTAGCAGGACGGTCTGATCAATGTCTATAGGTAAACAATAGTGACACTGAGATGTAGAAATGTCTACATAAAGTAAAGAGAACGTCCCCTCCCTCGTTCACTCGTATTCAAGACAATCTCCACATCTAGGTCACATCTAAAAATTTCGAATTGAAGATATCTAAGGACTTTTTAAGACCATTGATATAAAGGGGATCCATCAGCTGGGAACAACGTGTTTAGCATTTCCGAGAACCGTCTTCTACAACAAAAAGGACACATTTTCTTTGTTATGTGGATGTGTTAATGTGATGTATTTCTGATGCACAAAACGAAATGCTGGTAAGAATGTACAAAACCTCAATTTTCATTCATTTGTCCACTCAACCTGGGTAAAGCTTGTTCATGATTTTAACAACCCCTTTCCCGTTTGCTTTGCACATTTTAAAAATTACATTTGATTAGTGACTAACATGCAGTAAATACTTTGCCTGTTTTATGATCTTACAAAGAGTTAGGTGAGTCATTGTACCCACCATGACACTAACACAACTCAGAAAGCAATCAACAGTCAGCATGTTACAGGCAAACGACTTGCCACTTTGGCGTCTGCATTAAACTGCCTTCCGATTACTCTCTAATCCCAGCCTAAATTGCGTTGCGCATAAAAGCAGGTCGTAATAATACTACTGCACATTTGATTGGCTGTCGGAGAAGTGTATAGCCAATAACAGAATGGAGACTAGAGCATAGATATATATCGAGACGGCAAGTGACAGTTGTTCATAGTAAGTTATCATCTTTATCTTTATTTACAGAACGTTATACGTACTGGATATTAATAAGCAAATAAAGAAGGCTATAAGAAGTTAACATACAGTACATTAATTTTCGGGCAGGCGTTCTTCCTCAGACGTAGAAAATAAATGAAGATGACATGACAAAAAGTGATAGTTTTTTTTCTCTTTTTTTTTTTTGAAGGAACATTTTATAAGCAATAGTCATGAAAATTGAAAAGCCATATTTATCTTCATTTCATCTGTAAAACAGTCAATATAAGGATAATTCTAGACAACTTCACTGAGATAGTCGTGGCATATAAACATAAAATTGGTAAGCTTGCACTTGTAACAGTTACACTTTACGATGATTTATCAAGCTTCCAAAAGATAAAATCTCTTGTCGTGTTTTCCCCCGTTTTATTAGAAATTGCTCTTGTCATAAGCGAATGAGTGCAAAAACTTGAAAAATTGCAATATTTAAGTATTCTAAATCTAAAGCTCAATATCGAATATCAGTGTAGAAAAAGAGTATCAGATATTTGCTAAGTAAATGAGCAGTTTCTAGAGTTAAGCAAAACTATAAGAAGCCATTTTGTCATAGATTCCACCAATAGACGAATCAATTATTTGTCCACTTTGCCGAAAGATCCAAAATAACGTCGCTCTAGATGAAACCACTTCATCTCATCATCCTCTTCATCATCATCATCATCATCGATCATTATCGACATCATCATCAAATGGCTGTGTCGTGACTAACATTATTGGCCACCTCTTATGACCAGGTTATCACGAAGTCACATTAGTAGCGTTGCATGTACCTAAGCTCTTAAGCGACCAGGGTATCCGATAAGCCTGTTGAGAGGTTATCAGCGATTTATTGCTCTGACCACTTTATCAGTTTCACCCACTCGCTGATTGGCTCTGTCTGCATTCTGTTCGTAGTCCTCTCTCGTGTGGTATTTGGTGGTGGGGATTGGACGTTTTGCAATAGAATGGCAATTATTATGTAGGCGGTGTTCTTTGAAGGGGCAGGATCATCACGATTTTCTGGAGTCTCTGTACTATGAATCGTCATCATCATCATTATCATCATCATCATCATCATCATCATCATGATCATCATCATTATCAAGTAATCATTATCATTGTGAAATAGGGAAAATTTTACAACACCACTTTAATAGGATATTATCAACGTTTAATGAAAAATTTACAAGAGCTAAAATGTAGAATTCTAAACGTTTCGACAAATGCCTTTTCAGTAGATGCATCATCATTATCATCATCATCATCATCATCATCATCATCATCATCATCATCATTATCATATCACTTTTTAAGTCTCATATGTAGGCAATACAATGCCCTTTGAGGCAACTTCACATTTTTATTACTCTAGCAGGCCAGGCCACTCAATTCTCAACTCGCAGGTGTATACTGTGCCGCTGCCATTTTGGAGGTACTAATCACTACTAGCATTTGAACAATATCTTTCACTGGCTTTAGCAAGAGATCCAATCTATGGACAAAAGGACCAAAGAGAATGTGACTGAAACTATTTGCTAAAGCATTTACAATATTACTGAATGAATCCAACCCACGACCTTTAAATCTTGAGAATCTTACACCACTCTGGAATGATATGTAGTTGGGAAATGAATCAGTGTGGAATTTTGCTTGAAATGCAAGACAGTAGGACAATTCCTTCCTCCCCCTGAGGATTACGTGAAACTGTAGGCTATTTTCTGTTGGGACATTGAATTCTTATAAAGGGTCGCCTAGACGCCTCGTACGTTTTATAAAACTTTTAAAGTTATACGCACTGACCTGTTGTCGTTTATGTAGTATGAAAAAGAAAATTAAAATGAGAGTTTTATAATTTACCCCGTAGGGAAGTTGTTTAAAATGCCAAAAGTGTTATACATCTCATTAATAATACACATAAACAAAAAACATTATATACTGTCCAAAAAAACAACAACAAACCAACGCATTTTTCATTGCCCTGATCTGATATCGCTCTTGTCTCTTCATGCTTTTGTACTGCATGACTTTATTTCACCCACTATAAAACATGCGTTACTTTTACAGTATACATACACAATAAATACACAACATTACGAATGAAATCCATAACTAAATCAACGCTAATCACCGTAGTGGGGCACCTTCCCGCCACCCCCACCCCGCGCTCTAAAGCCAAGTACTCATTTACACCTGAGTGAGGAATACTGCCTTTCCCTCGACAAAGACCAAAGCACTCGTTTCTCGGCAGAGCCTCGCTATAAGTGTTTCGGTCTAACCCCCGGCTGGGATCAGTCCATCAAACAGAAACACTGTCGAGGATTCCCCATATCGCGGTTCCTGGATTAAAAGTGAATAAAGATAACGGAATCAATAGAAACAGGAGGAGTGTGAAAATTGAAAAGCGAGAGAGTTTTGAAAAGCACACGTGTGTTTTGTCATAATGGAGTAACCAATGAGGCCAGGAAGGAGCGTCCGAAACCAGCACATATATGGAGGCAGGCATTAACAAAAAAAAAACAAAAACGTTCTTCCGTTTCTATTAAACAAGTGAATATTAACTTTAGGGCGGG
>JAWQUT010000181.1:845897-855897 GCA_033807755.1 Ellobium chinense | reverse complement strand
CTGGTCACTGATCAGGGCTGTTAGATTTGGTTCTTTCGGAGCCATATACCATATTTCTGGCTCCATTCAAAGCCCTTGGCTCCAAAGTTACCGCCTGGTTCTTAGGCCCTTTAGTTATTTTTGTGGCTTTAGCGGACTAATTGTCTGGCCGCATAGGAAAACCCGTTGGATCTTGCAATGGGTAATTTTGAGCTAGGACCATGAAAAGTCGAATTTCGACTTCCTGGACCAACTGAGATTTCTGCGGAATCAAATACGGTAGTTCATTCACTTATCTTTCATTTCATGTATATTTTATACATGAAAATGAGGTTTAAATGTTATATTTTAGTGTTTTAATGAAGCATCCTTCGCTCAAAGGTGTGTTAACAAAGACTTTAATCTCAACTTTCTCAAAATCTTTATGGTAACGGCAAGTTTACAAATTTGTCCATAACTCTGGAACTAATGAAGATATTTACCTCAAATAAAGTACAAAGTGTTTAGAAATGAATGGGGATTAATATTCTATCAATAACTGAAGTTTCATATCTGGAAAGATGTAAAGGGTTTTCCCATGCGCCTACACAATTAGTCAAAACTAATTAATTTCCTTTACAAAAAGTATTTATACTTCACTAAAATTGGATTTTCAAATGATCGGGTTTCTGTCACTGCCAGATGAACACGAATCAAAGAACGATCCCAAGAGTGTCTCCATTTAACAATCATTTCTTATGTTGATCTAATGTATGTAGAAAGCTTGATGACAATTATATATAATATCAATGAATATCCAGTTCGTTAACAGTTCCCAGATAGTAATTTGTTTTGTATCAAATCTTGACTCAGTCGGCCAATTCCAAAATATTTTGCCTCTCTCTTGGGTCTTTTTCGCACACACACGATTTGGCCCTGCTCGGAAAAAAAAAAAAAAAGGTCTGACAACCCTGTTAATGATGCGCAGTCAACTCCGTTTAATCGCAATTCATCGGGAGCACGGAAAGTTGTGACAAAAAAGAGTTTGGTTTTCCGGAAACTTTCTTAGGGAATACAGCATTTTGCAAAGAGGCAAAAGAAATGCCCTTAAGGGGGAAGTTGCGATTATTCGACTGGGACTTAAGCGGAATCAAATGACTTGTGTTTCCTAAGACAAATCAGGAACATTTTTTTTTTTTTTTGTAATTTGTGAGCTTGCGCATTAACCATGGGATCTCTTATCATTGTAAGAATTACATTAGTGGATTGGTACTGAAGACACTCTTAATAACCGCTTTCAACATGCAGAATTAATGTAATTTCTACGATGATAACAGATCCCTTTGTTAATGCACAAGCTCTCAGTTGTTTGTTTTTTTTTTCGGACAGGGTCTAAATCCACATCCAGATAAACAGGGATTCACTGAAATTCCTTGCTAGTCAATTCCCCTTAAAATCATATGTAATAAGTGGTTCAAGATTAAAATTGCCGAAACTCAAGATAGCTAGCTCTTGCGCTAAAAAATAAGGCAAAGTTCCAGAGCAGCAGCACCACCACCACCAACAGGAGCAGAGGCAGCAGCTACAATAGCAGTAGCAGCAGTTGTAGCAGCAGTTGTAGTAGTAGCAGCAAGAACAACAGGAGCAGAAAAGCCGTAATTACCTAGTCCTTCTTCATCCTTATAATACAAAATCAACGCATGATGGCCCCATCTCTTTGGGGCTCTCTGACCCTGGAGGTTAACTGATTGCGTGGGCTGTGGGGTTGTTAGTTACGGCCCTGAGAGACAACAACCAAAACATAGCAACTATGACGACTGCAACAATAGTTTCATCATCATTATCATCATCATCATCATCATTGTAAAATAAGCGAAAATTTTAAACCATGTCTTCAATCTGACAACTTTTATGAAAATTTAATAAACGCTAAAGGGTAAAAACAGTATAAACATTTAGGCAAAAGCCTTCTTAGAAGAAATAAAACGACTGAATGTAATCTTAATGCACGCAGTCAAATAACGAAGGTGAAAAGTTAAAAACATATGGGTAGATGAACTAGAAGTCAAGTTTAGGTAAAAATTAGAGCGGAGGTCTTTAAATAGCCGGTAATGATATGAGTTACGGGGAGATCACGAGGAAGGGAAAAAAAACTCGATTTCATCATTATTATCATCATCATCATCATCATCAATAATAACAACATTAATAATAATGTTATTTTCAACGCCAATAACTGCAACAACAATAATAATAATAGAAACAACAACATAAGACCAACAACAACACCACCAACAAACAACAACACACACACACCTTCATCACCACCACAACAACAACAACAACTACTATTACAACAATTATAACAACTTCAAAAACGGTAACACTAATAACAACAATCACTGAAAAAATAATAAAATCAGAGACAACATAGTAGCAGCACGGATAGCCCAGGTAGTGCACTTTCAACCGCTCTGAATAATTTGCAGTGCGGTTTTGGTGTTTTAACAGAGTTCTGGGCTGCTTTTGTTTGGTACCTACGACATCGCGAAAGGGCAAGCCATACTCTTTCCTCAGCAAAAGCAGCATCAGTCTCTAGGCAGGCCAAAATGGCTGCGACTAATGCGAAAGAGATAGAAAATAATGGACTACCTTGTGCCTTTGATAAGACGTTCTACTGATGAATTTGAAACCGTAGACAGTAGCCCCCATGTTGCCAAACTTTCTCTTCCGGTGACCCCATAGACGTCACATTTCTAAAAAAAAACTCTAGTCTAGTAGGTGCGCATCATTCCTCATTGTGACTGGCGTGCACCAACCAAAAACGTACGCCTGATTTTTCCTATGCTAGGAACCGCCCACAGAATACAATGATGGCCCCTTTCGCAACGCTGCAGAGACCAAACAAACGCAGGCCTGTTTTTGCACAATAAAGCTTATTTCTGATTTAAACAAAATGATAGTGTGATTGAATCATCAAATCTCGCTTCCGAAGGTAAAAGATGCATCAGTCAGTAAAAGCCAATGTGACAGATCATATCAGCCAGTCGTATTCCTCTGACAATGGCAAAGTCCAAAGTGGAAGTAATGATTGTGGAGTTATGGCTTGCAATGCCCGGATGACCGTGTATGCATAATAATTGAAAGTGCTCCATTAAAAAGATATAGTCTAGCTCAGGAGTTCATAAATTCTCTTTATCCATACCATAGCGCTTTCCAGATTGTGGAAAGTAAGAGCTCTCAGGGGAGAAGAGTCCTCACTAAAGAGTGTGGGGCATTCGAGTTAGGAAAGACAATGCAGTATTACAGGCAGAGATTAAAATATGGATCAGTACTAATAACAAGCAAGAACAATATTAAAAATTAATAATAAAAAATGCAACGGGAAGTCAGAGACAATGCTCCGCTTAATAGCTGTATGCTTACTTGCAGCTTTCACTTAATCGCAATATTTTCTGATGGCAGAATGTTACTATAATTCATTTGCAAAGTCACCGGCTAATCACAACTACTGTTAATTGCAAGGTTTTACCTGATCCTGGGAAGCTACCGTTACAATGTTATTTGTTCCAGTTATGCAACAATTTATGAGAACTGAGAACTTGTGCATTAACGATGGGATATCATACCATCGTAAGAACTATATTAATTCTGCATGTTGAACACTACTAAGAATGCATTCAGCACCAATACACTGAAGTAATTCTTGCAATGGTAAGAAATACCATCTTAAATGCGCAAGCTCTCAAATATTAAAGATTTACAATAAATATAACGGGAAAACAGATACAATCGGCTCCGCCTAACAGCAATATGCTTACTCGCAATTTCTGCCTAATCACAACATTTTCAGACAACAGAATGCTAGTGGCCAGTGTATTATTGGCTAGAGTATTGCTGTTATCACGTCACCGCCTAATCACAACTACTTTTAAGAGCAAGGTTTTATCTGCTCCTTGGATTTGCTACTCTACGGAGTCGACTATTAACATATCCTTGGAGTTACGCCAGTTACTTGTGAGCACAGAGAGCTTACGCATTAATGATGGGATCTCTTACCATCGTAAAATTACATGAACTCTGCACCATGAACGCTACTAAGATATACAGCAAGGATACATTAATGTTATTCTTACGATGGTAAAAGATCCCATCGTTAATGCACAAGCTCTCAAACGTGAAGTGAAGAAGACCACTGCGTTATCTGTTACATCTTATGTCTCCCATCCTTTAACCCATGGATTAGTCTAGATCTGTATGCACATTGCATAATGCTGTCAAACATTGCGTCTGGCGGCAACCACGGGAAACTCCCACAACGTCAGTGATGTTTCCAGCAGTGATCGCCAATGTGCAAATTGTGCACACAGTCCTTAATTTAGATTATAAACCGCGATTAGACTAGAACTAAATCCCAGGAATATGAGGGCTATCAAACAGATTTATGAACACTGCCAGGTTGAAGGCGGTGCGCAGCGGTGGCTACGAGGAGTAACCATATAACTGTCCCCAAAATAAAGAGAAGAAATATTGTAAACTATATTATGCTACAGTTGGTATAAGTTCTTCTATTTCTTCTTCTTCTTCATCTTCTTCACCATCTTCTTTTTCTTCATCATCCTCTTCTTCTTCATCTTCTTCTTCTTCCTCCTCTTCTTCTTCTTCATCCTCTTCATCTTCTTCTTCTTCATCATCATCATCATGTACTTTTTCTTTCTCTTCTTCTTCATCATCATCTTCTTCATCATCATCATCATCATCATCTACTTCTTCTTCTTCTGCTGCTGAAATTCTTTTTCCTTTTCTTCTTTCTCTTCATCTAGTCCTATTTATAAAACTACCAGGTCACACTATGTTCTAGGGGAGTAGAAAAGGATCAGCCAGAGGCGAATGAAACGATAAGACGAGAAGCTAAGTAAGTAGCTGATAAAAATGACATAAAATTTCTTTATAGTCTAAGAATATCCAGGAGAAGCTTTGTACTATAAACCAGTCATTTCCTCCTTTTTGGTACCCAAGTGATAAGAAGATTATTAATTAGTTACTTACATACATTTTTAGACAAAATTAGGTGGTGAGTATTTTTTTTCCTTGGACTGGAATTTGTCTCTGACTGGCCCTTGATACCTCGATCTCTCACACAACAGATGGGACAGAAACTAATTAATTTCTGTCTCATTCTTTGTTCAGCCGTCTGTCTTGCTCTTCAAGAAAAACCCTCATATACCACAAATTCGAATCATAACAGGCACAAAGGAGCAGAGGATGAAGGTTGCAGTTCGCTTATGTTGCCACTTGCCATGTCAGACTGTGCTTTGCTCCACTTAGCCTTACAATGCGAAATTTCGCAGCCCACATCAGGCCTTTTTTTTTTTTTAAAAAAGGGCCAAATGAACTTTTCAAATTTAGTACGCATTATGGGCTATGCGACTAGCGGCTGGTGTCGCTGTCCGGATCGTGCCAGATATTTGGGCACATGAAATTATTGTTTTTTACTTTCAAGCCGTTATTGGTGTTTTAGTTCATTCGAAAGTACTAAAAACTTGTTTATGATATTATCACAGAGTTTTCATTCGGAGGCACAAGGCTCCACAGCTGTTAGTAGTGTCAGTGTTTTCACAGCCGGGCCCCAGATTTACAAAGCCGTAGTAAATGAACGGTTAATAGGTCTTTTCACCCTTGCATGGTTTGAGAGTTACTGCAAATGTCTTAGCTCTTCACCGTCCATTTTCATCTACATCTATATTATTTCAAGACTAATCAATACCAGCTCCAGAAAGTAATGCACCATTAAGTTAAAGGGACAAAATTAAAAAATAAAACAAAACATTAAAATCATCCTTTTCATGAGTTAAAAAAAGGAAGGAGGAAAAAGGACAGATGAGGATTAAAGGGGGAAAAAAAGAACGGAATTAGGGTACAGTTTAGGAGAAAAGGAAAAATATTTAAAAAGATAGCCTTTGAAGTTTTTTAATGGACATTTAGTCGAATGTCTGCAGTCTCCTAAAATCGGTTTTGTTTCTTCAGATTTGTAGGTAAGCAGGAGGCAGGAGGGTACTTAGGCAGACAGGTGAGTAGACAGGTAGATAGGCAGACAAGCAATCAGCCTGAAAGTCAAGGAGGTAAACAGGGAGACAGGCACGCTGGCAAGCAAGCAGGTTGACCGGCAGGCTGACACTTTTAGACAGATGGAACCAACGATGCTATGTATAACGGTAGAGAAAAGAGAAGGCAGTGACTTCTGCATAACGCAAACATTAGTAATATGAAGGTCAATAATGGTTCTGACCTCTGTTGCCCGGAATCAGACCGAATAAATACATAGAAAATGGGGCACTGTACCACAGTTCCATTTACATTGCATTGATGCTAAGCAAAATGCTCTGTTGCTACGGAAATGGTGCAGTGCGCATCCACGTGTCAACGGATTTGGTCGCGACGGGCCAACTTGGCAACCGACCACACTCTTTAGGCTATCATCGGTGTCCCTAAAAGGGGCGTTATGTAAGTGACCTGGCCATCTGTCTGATGCCCATTGTAGCTTTGGTCAAGCGCTCACGGAACCAGAGAGCCTCGATCTGTTTACCCTGAGGCATTGATTTCAAGGCACAACACGTTTCGGAGTCGGTAAACGCACCTCGCCACGCTTAGGGCGAGAAAACGCCATTACTGGCTCGCCTTTTGAACCTACTAGAGACAGCAAATATCCAATGAAAATCAATCACTTGATCTGCTTCTTTAAACTCTCGAACCAGACGTAACTTTGTAGCGACACCTGTTGCCAGGCCAGTCAGGCACGTGGTGTGAATGTTTTATCCAATCGGAAGCCTTATTCACTGCGGCATTTTGTTCAATTAGGGGGTAAAGATGGCAGAAACTGGATGAGAATCGGATTTGGTTTTTCCAATACGAGCCGCTCTCTGTTACCAAGGTATGCAAACATGGCGTGTTTGAAGCAAACGTTGACTGCTGTTGACTTTTTACTCCCTTCGCCAAATAGGAGTATTACTGCCCAATTATCCTTCCGCCTGTAACATAA
The DNA here is from genome assembly GCA_033807755.1 of Ellobium chinense. Lineage (NCBI taxonomy): Eukaryota > Metazoa > Mollusca > Gastropoda > Ellobiida > Ellobiidae > Ellobium > Ellobium chinense. The sequence continues at coordinate 848,900 of JAWQUT010000181.1, read as the reverse complement.
TCCTTCCGATATGGTAAACACTGAGAAATTAGTGTTCAACACTCGCCACCGACGTCGTGAAATCTGCCACCTACCGACATTCTTGGCCGATGCTCGTGGTTGCGCGAGACCTAGAGGAGACACTGAGGGGAGACGTGTGCGCGAGTTTTTGTGGCTAGGCGTGCGTGTGGGGACAATGGCTTGCAGTATCGCTATCATGATCTGTGTCAAAGAAAGAAACTTTGAAAACTAGAAGGAGGCAAAAGGATAAGGAGCAAACAGAAGGAAAGAAAAAAATATGGAAAAGAGAAGGGTGGGAGAGAAAGAGACAGAAAACGAACAAAAAAGAAAGAGAACATGAAAGAAAGAAAAAAAAAAAGAAAGAACGCAAATATAATCAATCTACGAGTTTAAGAAAGCTTAATGTTTCTTACCGTCTGAAATATCCAAGTAACACCAAGTGTCAAATCTTATCATGAGGGCTCTGTAAACTTTGTACCTAGAATTTTTTTTTTTTTACAACAGATTAGGCAGGGACCTAAATATTTGTCTTGTGATCGGTGACGCCTTTCTTTGCGCCCTGTGGTCAGCGGATAGTGGTGATTAATAATTGTAGTAGACATTTAACTCCCTTCAGCCAAGATAGCCAGGACAGGCAAGGTAACTCAGAAGGAGATATATATATAGACTAATTATAAGAGAAGAAACATCAAGTGTTTGCCTTAGCAGCGCACGGTTAAACCTTTTCTAAAATAATAATAATGGTAATAATAATAATAATAATAATAATAATAATAATAATAATAATAATAATAACAAGATAATAAAGGTAATAAAAATAAACACAACAACAACAACAATAATCATAATAATAATAATAACAACATGATAATAATAATAATAATAACAATAACAATAATTATTATAATATCATAATAATTAAGAATGTTTCAGTCTCAACCTCGATTGGAATCAGTCCATCAAAAAAAAAAAATCCCTTTGCATATGATGGAGATATGCCATGTAAACATTTATTGCAAAATAGTGCTATCTTATATTCTATTCTTTCTCTTACTGGCAACCATTGAAAAGCTCTTAATATGGGTTCACTTGGGTCATTTTTTCTTTGTCACAATTAATCCTGTAAGTCTCAAGAACAGAAGAACATAAAAAATGAATTTTATCTTGAAGTATGTCTTAAGTAAATGGCCTTAAGAGAACACAAAGGGAAAGAAATCGGTTATGTACACTGCTTTAAGGAATAATCTCCCATAGACTAGTCTATATATCCACGGCATATCAAATAACAAGAATGGACACTCCACGGTCTTGTATCACATAATTATGGTACTGAGGGTCTTAGAGGGCACTGCTGTGTTGTTTGCATCCTCTGCACTCGGTCGAGCCTTAAAGGAAGAATCGCTCGTCATGGTCTCACATGCTTTAAATCACCCCTATCTCTGCTTTAAAAAATTAAATGTCACTATTATAAGCAATCCCTGCCTAATGTTTCCTCACTTACTAACAAGGTTCTAGAACTATGAACTGTTTACAAACATAAACATCCCGTTCATTAACTTATAGTTTGGACGATGGTGACAATGATAACAGACCCGTATCGTGATATTTCCCATAATTTGGTTCTGTCCTGTTAATTGAGAAACCATATTATTCTGGAATATGTAACACATAATGATGTTACTGTATTAAACAATGTCCTTTTATAACTTCTTTGAACCCAACGGGGGCACAAAAAGAATCCCTGACCTATTTGGGGCGTTACTGCGGGCCTAATATTTTGAGCCCGTATCCACTTCCAACACCTTAAAATTGTAGCCCGTTTCTGTTGGTATCAAGATGTTAAGTTCATTACGCATCTGTTTTTTCTTTTCACTCAGTAAACAACATCCTATTAGCGAAGCTCAGCTAGCGAAGCCAGGCTGGAGTGTATCTTGATGCAGGGTGCACCCAGAACTTGTTTCAACTTACAGCTGGATTTAGTTTTATATCTCACTTCGAACATTTGGAAAAGAGGCAATGCACAGATATAATGTACTGATTGTGACTTCAGTGGGTTGATGACATCCTTCATTAGTGTTGCAGAGATGACAAGATTCTGTTGGAACTTGAACGTGTTTGTCCTAAAGACCCAGATGGTCTCATTATTAATGAGGTACGGACCTAAGATGATGTTGATAAAGATAATGATGATGAGAATGATAAGAGAAGAGTGAGAGAGAGAGTGGTGAGGAAGCATAAAATGTAATGTTAGCACTATTCTAGTTATTTAAACACATCTATAACAACAACTCTTAACCACATCGTGTTTTAACTTCACTTGACGCTGACGACTGCCTTTTTATTTGTTTTAAGCATGCTATATTTACTATCCGTCTTTGAACGTTTAAACGTTCTTTACTTTTTCTATTCGTCACTTATAGTACCTATAAGTAGTTTTAGCAGTTGATTGTGTGTCTTATAATTATTTTTACGCCTGAAGAAGATCTTTTTAGATTGAAAATTTGCACCATTAAAATAATTAACTTTATTTATCTGTGGAAACGTACCTTTTTACGTCCGTTTTAAAGTTCTTAATTTTTTAAAATTCTTAAATGATGAGAATGATGATGTTGATGAGATTTCCTTTTTACTGAAGAAGGCTATTGCCGAAATGTTTAGATTGTTATTAGGGCCTATACATTTTAACTCATATAAACTTTTCATTAAAAGTTGAGACATATCGGGTTGGAGTAGTTATTTCTTTCTTGCTTTTTTCCTTCCATTGTTATGAATTTTGATTCATGCCATGTATTGTCAGGAATATTGGCTACTAGCCTAAATAAAGCTTTGAACTTTGAACTTTAAAATGTTTGCCTATTTTACAATGATGCTGCTGCTGCTGCTGACAATGATGAAGATGATAATTTGATAAAAATGAAAAATAGGATTGCTCAAATTTATCACCGATATTTTTAATGTAAAATAGATTATAATCTCCCTCCCCCCCCCCAAAAAAAAAAACAA
>JAWQUT010000181.1:820648-827487 GCA_033807755.1 Ellobium chinense | reverse complement strand
CCCCACTACACGTCTATACTGATCGACACTTGCTCACTACACGGTGCCTCGATGAAAAGCCTTGGGTTCTGTGATATTGCAAGTATTGTATTGTGTTATTAGAATAGTGATGAAGTAGCATAAAATTAACCTTTCACTGGTAGATGATTTAAAAGATTTATTTGTCTCCGTCCTATAAACATGATGGTAATGGTACGAATTCATTAATGTCGATGATATTAGTGGTAATGATCATGACACTTGTGGTTGATTTTTTAAAAACGTTTTAATGTTAAAACTATTAATATTTTGAATGCTTGTGATGTTTTATGTATATAATCATTTGGACACGCGGTCGACCAGCCCCGATTGACCGCGCCCCTGTTATAAAGGGGTAGAATTCAATAAAACTGAATTGAATTGAAATTGAATAGGGCTGACATTCGAGCAGTGATGACCATGCCGACGACAGTGATTGTAGTGATGATGATGCTGTCAAAAAAAAACAAACCGCTAGTAACCGAGAGTTTGCGCATTAAAGATGGGATCTCTTACCATTGTAAGAATTACATTAGCGCAGCAGGGTGCTGAATGTCCCCTTGATGATGTTCAACATGCAGAAGTAATGTAATTCTTACTATAATAAGAGATCTCATCGTTAAATGCACAAGCTTTTAAACGATAAACTTCAACGAGGTTATTGCATCGAGAAAGACGTTGGAGAACCGAGGAAGGGAGCGAGGAAGGGAGGGAAGAGTTGAAGAACGAACCAGCAACCATGAAAAGTGATTATTACAGCGAGCATTCGATCACAATGCCTAAGGGCCCCCATCCCAACTTGTCACCATCTCGTCCGAGATCCAGTGGCTTTATTCAGGACTTGATTTTTCTCGGGATAAGGACGGGTTATTTTTCACGGAAGTCACGTCAGCATAGAAGTCATTGAAACGGCATACTTTCTTCGCTTCTCAAGCTACAAGATCGACATTCTTTTCGATGGGTTGATCATAGCCTGCGGAAACTCGGCCAATCGGCTGGAAAAACTGTCGCCTGTCATTTGATTCTATAGAAGGGGCGGGGCTTCCGGTTGACGAGCGGTGCTCTCATGTGACGGCGGCAACAAAAGCGGGGCGGCGCCGTGCGATATGGGAAGGCGGAACATGCGATGCCAGGGTGGCCTGCGAGCCGCGGGGATTTGCGCCTGTCCGAGAAAAAGTTTTTATGGGAAAAGTTTAGAAAAGAAAACTTATGAGAATGGTTCCATCTGTTTGCTAACTGGAGTGACGGGCGTGTGCCGAGGAATCGTTGACTTCCCTATTTAAACGCTGAAAAGATCCCCTAAACCTTTAGCAGTTTTGGTGGCACCGCAGGCGACCCGACGGTCTCTGCCCGATACATAACCCCACCAGGCCAGAACGATCCGTTCCGGGGATGTGACGAGCTTTATGAATGAACGAAAGCCGCTACTTCTGAACAGGTCTGTAAATCATCGCTTAGAGCACTTTGACTATACACATTCATCAGTTAAAGTCTCTCGTCTCAAGGATTAAGGCTATATGCAAGAAGAAGGCAAGAAAATTAATCTTACGATCCATGGCTTTAGTAGTCTTCACGTGAACAGCATGAACAATATAGTCTTATAATAAAGCTTGTTTTTTCCTGTATATCTCATTCTCAGAAATCAAAACAAACTTAGATAGGAGATGGCCAGTTGTTGTCGAAACCAAACTGATAAACAGAGAGACAGAAGACAATAACAGTATTCATTTTGCTTCTCACCGGCCAGGCATGCCAGAGAATTGTACAATTGTCAGGTGAAATCTAAAGAACTCGTTGGCTGTGATGAATCCAATTTAATTTTGCAGATGATAATCTCTGTTTGTTGAGCTAATATTCATTGAACTTGCGAATGTGTCTTGTTAACTGGCAAAGCTGAGTTCTTAGAATTCTTTTCCATCTTCGTGAAACTCGAATTTCAAAGATTTGATTCTAATTTTTTAGACGAATGAGACAAAAGACTCATAAAACGAGTTTTCATTGGCACAGCGAAATCCAGGCAAGAAGAAAGCTGCTGCAGTTCGTGCGTGAACACGACAAAAATTGATATTAATATCTTGTTTCCCAACAACGTGAAGTCTGGATATTCATCACCAAACTCAAACTTTCAACTTCACAAGATTTCCTGTGTATCAAAAGACAGCGACAGTCGTTGTGTGAGGTGATCATGTATTGGACATGACAATCGCTGATGAATTCTTAGAGTACTCGACAACTGCAGCTGCAGCAGCAGCACCAGCACCAAAGACATATCTTCGGAGATGATACAATGAAAACACAACAGAAGCTTCATCAATAGCATCATCACCACCACCACAATCACCCTCAGCAACAATGATATCAACCCACACCGACGCTTCAGACCTCGAGTCGACCTCACGCTTCCAAACCATCCTCAGCCTCGATGACGACAAGACAAACTCCAAATTTCGCCGGGATTTGAACCCTGTTCTTCGTGGTGTCGAGGCTGGCAACGATCTACCTGCAGGGGCGTCGTTCAGCCTTGGACCTGGTGACATAGTGCTCGGGCGTGATCTTTTAGAGGAGCAGAGACCCTTGAGAGAGGCGACACATAGTAGATGTATCAAGGTGAGTCGATGACATGCGCTTTATTTATACATCATCATCATCATCATCATCATCATCATCATCATCATTATCATCATCATCATCATCATCATCATCATCATCATCATCATCATCATCATCATCACATCATCATCATCATCATTATCAGAATAGTAATCATCATAATCACCACCATGTTCATCAATAGTCAGTAGTTTCATCAATATTTGGCCATAGGCCTTCAATGTCACGGAACAGCGATACAGTCACACCAGCCAAATAACAAATGCCGGGTAGTATGAAACAATATTTGTGACAGTTTAAACATATATGGACATCACATATAAAAGCCTGGTGTGAACCTTTGCATGAGTCTAGACTTCTACTTATACTATAGTCTATGTTGCCTCTTCAGTCTTCATTTTGTTTGATTAGGAGGTCTTCACAAATTTTAAATGCTCCTTTACAAAAAAAGCACCCACGTTCAGTATGATCGTTTCACTTGTGTCAGTCAGCTCGAGAGATATATTTGTGGGTATTGGCATTATTGATACGTATTTCAGTATATATTGGCCATATCATCAGAAAATGATATTTGATTTCGGTAGCAACATCACAACAAAAAACTGTACAAAATCGTTTTTCACTTGGTAGACCCTTTGATCTGCCTCTGTCGATTTTCAGATCATGCGCTCAAGTCTAAATGCTGCAAAATATCGCCTTAGATTTCTATGACTGATGCTGGTCAGATAAGGTTAATTAGATACAGACTATTTAATCATTACATAGATATCTGTCGGTGAGCACGTCTTTAAAAATGCATCCATATCTTGATGGGCAATGTTCCTTAACCTGGCTTTGATGAAATTTAAAAAAATACAGTTGATTGTCCAGTATTTTTTTTTCTATCCATACCTACCCAAATCCTGATTCACACAGTTTTCCGCACATACATTGCGAAGTTCGCGTTTTCTCTCATCATCATCATCATCATCATCACCACCATCATCATCATCAGCAGCAGCAGCATCATTATTGTAAAAATCCGACAATTTTAATGAAAATTTAATACACTCTGAAGGGTAAAACAGTCTGAACGTTTCTGCAAAAAGCCTTCTTTAGTAGAAATAAAATGAATGAATGAAATCTTAGTGAACGCAGCCATATAGACTAAATAAGATGAAAAGTCATCATCATCATAATCATTTGGAACACATTAAAAAAAAAATTTTAAAGTTTTGTCCAAACCAACGAAGGATTAAGAAATACACTTTAATATAATTAAAATTCAAAATGGACCTATATTAGAGATAACACATAATTACAAATTTTCGAATCTAAAAAGTGATTCTTCTTCAGGTGAAATATAATATGAAATCATCATCATCATCATCATCATCATCATCATTGGCTCTGTCTGTCTAATGAAGACAATGAATGCCTTCAGCGTGTTAGGCTGTGTCTGCTATAGATTATCTAAGCCGAGTAGGCTTTAGACCTTCTTAATTAAGACAACAATAATAATCTTACGATAATATTGATAATAATAATAACTATTTGCAAAATATTTATTTGCACAGGATATAAATAAGTAAAGAAAGAAAACTATAACAATTTAATAAATTTAATACATAAATTTTCGGACTGGAGTCCTTCAGATGCGAAAAAATCAATGAACTAAGAATGAAATAGCATAATAAAAAGGAAGAAAACAACAACTGTAATCAATAGTCATGAAAATTAAAAAGTTTGAACAGACACAAATGTCTAACATCGAATGGAACAAAGGCGAACACAAACAATGAAGGTGAACAGCTGATATATAGTAATAATAATAATAATAATAATAGTGATGATTGTATAATAACGACATAAATCTCGTAACCAGGCAATCCGCACTCAATGTGATTTCACCATAGCAGGTCAGACCATTCAGCTTTTTTTTCAACTTCCAGGGTAGCATATAGTGCATTAACATGTTACAATCAGCACTCAGTGTGATTTCACCTTAACAGGTCAGACCATTCAGCTTCTTTCTCAACTTTCAGGGTAGCATACAGTGCATTAGCATGTTACAATCTGCACTCAATGTGATTTCACCTTAGCCGGTCAGACCATTCAGCTTTTTTTCAACTTCCAGGGTAGCATATAGTGCATTCGCATGTTACAATCCCTAACTATTAGCATTCAGGCAACATCATTCATTGTCCAAACCCAGAACGGCTATCCATTTTACAAAAGGATGGACTGTGGATCAAATGTGACTGAAATGCTTTTTCACAGCATTTACAGCATGAACATGAAGAGTGAATCGAACCCATGACTTCCTGATCTTCAGTTTTATGCTACACGCCACAGGCCAGATCATCTACATCACATTCCTGTATAATTTGTCACATAGTTGAATAGATTTACCAAACATTTATTACTTAAAAAAAAAAAAGCATTCTCCATATTGCAATATACCTTTTCCTACTTCCCAAATAGAATTGAATGTGTCGGTCTATAATGTAACACACCTTCTCAGTAACTAGAAGTTTATCAAAAACTATGCTTTTGGGCGTAGGCAAATGTTGCCTGATATGTTTCTTCGATAATTTTGATAAGAAGTAATTCATTCTTAGTTCACTGATTTTCTCCATCCGAAGAAGGACGCCAGTCCAAAAATTTATGTATTAAATTTGTTAAATTGTTATAGTTTTCTTTGTTTACTTATTTACATCCAGTGCGGATTAACGTTTTGCAAATACTGGTAAGAAGTAACAGTTTACTGTAGATGATTACCAAGTTCGCTGACCCGAAATCCGCATAATAGAACCTCATTATGCTTCACACGGTTTAATCATACACTTCTCCAATCCCATCAGCAAGCAACCCGTCTTTTTTAGGAATGTTTTCGCTTTGTCATAATAGAGATGATTGTCTCTGAGTTAAAGCAGCATTAAATTGCTGAAAACTTGATGAAATTGCAAAGTGTTGATAACGTCTTCTTAACTTTCAATACGAATATTGATCGTCCATGTTGTTCTGCTTTAGCATCAACTCTAAACCACATCTGTGAAGATAATTCGCGAAATGTTAAATCTATGGTATAAATCGATCTCATGGCTTCAGCCATTTCTGAGTCTGATCAGATTTTTATCCACTGAGTCCTTGGTTGCGAACACAAACTACAGTGGGTAAGTGTCTTTCTTGTCTTGATAGGCTTGTTACAAGAAAATGCAGTCCCGCGACGCCCATCATTTACTGAAATCTTAAGGAGGTCTATTTAATATGCATGCCCATCTTGCAAAAAACAACAAAACAACACACGTTTACCTGGTGGTACCTTCAAAGTGCGCCATCGAGTTTTGATATTAAACGTTTCTGGAAACAATTTATTTTCCGGCTTCATAGCTAAGTAGTTACCACTTACACTGAGCCGTGTCCCGAGAATAAGAAAATGAAAATAAGATGGATTGGGAAAGAGGTATAACTTTTGATCCTTTCCTCCACATCTCTGGGTTTCAGATGATTCCCAGATAAAGTAGACATGACATCTTTTCACACAGAATTAAATTGTCGTTTCATTTTAATGCCTCATATCTTGTTAATTACTAGTATTTCGACGGCAAAACTTCTTCTTTGAGGACGCATTAAAGTTCATCATTGAGGCTTACCTTGATGGTGGAACTGCACCTTCATTTAGCGACAGAATTAAAAATGTAAAGTAATTAAAGTAATATAAACGTGTTTAAAACAGGAGATTTAACACTGAATATCTATTTCATACCGTGAAATTTTAAATGTATGCAAGCCTACACTTTTGTGCAGTAAACGAATGATATTTATTTCACATCAGGATTTTTACAATGGACATTTAAATATCAGGACATTCACTATAACAATAAACATCAGCAGTACATTAATTTGCTCGAATTTCTACAGTGAGGAACCGAAGATGCATACATTTAATTTCGAACAAATTATCGACAAATATTCGCTATCAAAAAGTACCGCCAAGTTAACGTTTCATGGCGCCATAATAAATAAAATGCATCCTTTCAGAAATTAATGGTGCTGTGCGTTATGGTTCATCATCTCAGTATTTCATCTTTCAATGTTAATATTCAATAGTTGAGAGCCTAATCAGAGGAGAGAGAGAGGGGGGAAGAGAAAGAGAGAGAGAGAGAGAGAGATAGAAGAAGTAGAGGTAGAGATAGAAAATAAGAGAGCGAATGACAGAGAGAGAAAAA
>JAWQUT010000181.1:810648-818148 GCA_033807755.1 Ellobium chinense | reverse complement strand
AGGATCTCGACACTGTAGCTTTATTGTAGTATGATGAGTACAGTTTTTTTGTTTTTTGTTTGTTCAGTTTCATAAATTTATGTGTATGCCATCCCTTAGCATGCAGCTGCTCCCCCCCCCCGCCCCCCNCCCCTCTCCTTTCCCCACTCCAGGTGCACAATGGTTAAAAACATAACATAATTACTGAGGTTGGAATATAATACTCTTGCAATTTAATTGATATGTCGGCAAGAGTAATTGATATTGAAGAGAAACGATAAGCAATGGATCAAGAACAATTATACAGATAAGTCTTGTACATGGGCAAAAATCTGCATATAGGAGAAATATATATGATGTAAACATGGACACAAAACTGGATTGTTGGGTGTAGTTGCTTAGTTGTCTTGTTGTTCTTTGGCGATTCTCCTAGATTCTTGGAAACAAAGTGTGTATTAAAAACAGATATAAGGCATAAATACAACATTGCAAACATTCAGCATGTAAGGGAAAGGTATATTAAGATGTCGACATGAAGTCAAAATAATTGAGCACCTACAGAGAAAAAACTCCATGACTGATGAGGGAAATAAGCCATTTTAACCAGTATTAACGGTTCTGCCCAGACCCAAATTTATTCTGAAATCTCCCCTTGTGACCAAACATCTTGTTAAGAAAGTATCAGTACGCTGAACACATTGTGGATGCTCTACACGAAGTATGTCAAATAAGCATGAGGGTGGTGGCTGGGGATGAGGAGATAGCGCTTTGTTTTTTCAAAACTTTTGGTTAACACTGGGAAACAAATGAGCAGAACTGACGCTATCATTATCGTTTTGTTGGTCCTGTAATTAACATAATTAAGACCGGTGTTGTGTCAGTTTTAACACTAGGCCAAGGGTGGATTACAAATAAATATTTACCTTGTGGGAAAAAAATTCCTTTTGTATCCCAACCCTTAGCATGCAGCTGCTCCCTCCCCCTCTCCTTTCCCTACTCCAGGTGCACAATGGTTAAAAACGTAATATAATTACTGAGGTTGGAATTTAATACTCTTGCAATTTAATTGATATGTTGGCAAGAGTATTTGATATTGAAGAGAAATGATAAGCAATGGATCAAGAACAATTATAAAGATAAGGCTTGTACGTAGGGAAAAAATCCGCATGTAGGAGAAATATACTGTAGTCTATATGATATAAACATGGATACTTAAATAGATTGTTGTGTCTTGCTGCTTATTTGTCTTGGTCTTTGGCGATTCTCCTACAGCTTCGAGTCAGAACCACCAATCTGGTTATGATTTGAGGCATCGCTAAATAAGTGCGTGAAAGAAGGCAGAAGCAAAAGTGCACGTAGGTGAAGATGGGTAACTAAACAGAGACTATCAGGAGTAGACTCCCTAGGATGTAGTGATAATCAGACTGACAGGAGAAGCCTCGCCAGCTGGAAGATTATGAAATCCCAGTGTACTGCCGATATGCATCAGACTTCCACCGACCCAAGACACGAATTTTGCGCATCTGATTTGCCTTGTGCTGCTGCTTCTGATGCTGCCCCAATGCGGAAGCTATGACCCCTGTAGCTTCTGGTATCAAGCCGGATAACGTTTAAAGACCTAGCAAGTTCCTTAGCAAACTATGCTCGAGGAACAGGTAAAATTTAAAAAAAAAACAAACTTGCCCATATCTTCACTATGCTTTTTGCGTCCTCTGCCCGATTTTCCCAATGCCATCACACATATGATCTCCGCCACTCGAGCTTTATTGTAGTAGGATGATGAGAACAATTTTTTGGTTGTTTGATTTTTCCGTTTCACAAATTTATTTCCAGTAACAATGTTACAAAACACGGACATAATAGATCTGGCTCTCACAGGACAGTACATAAGCAGACAAATGGACAGAGAACTGGACAGATGGAAAGGAAATTAAAATTATAATGGATAAATAAATAAATAATTAAATAAATAAATAGATGGGTAGATGGATGGATGGATGGATGGATGGATGGATGGATGGATGGATGGATGGATGGATGGATGGATGGATGGATAGATAGATAGATAGATAGATAGATAGATAGATAGATAGATAGATAGATAGATAGATAGATAGATAGATATCTCAACATACTAACAGGAGACATATTTAAGCATACATAGGTCAAAGACGTGACCTTTCGGTTATACGACTGAGGAAATTATTATTAGCCTCACGAAATCAAATTCCGGACCGGCTCCAAAATTCGAGATCATGAGGTACTGGAATTCGTGAACTACACTTAACTATGAGACCAGGTGCGTGGCACCCTGATTTCGAGCACAATAAACCTAGAACCCGCTATATGTGAAATTCGGTCGGAGCCGTCAGCCTGTATGAAATTCGATAGAAGAGGTTCAGCGTTAATATCTGCTCACCGAAAGCGCAAGATTCCATTAGTTATATATGGGTAAGTTTGTGCCGCGTCCTTCTCTTCAGCTCTCTTTAAGGATAAGATTAAAATGTCGAATTCTGCTTTCGGTTCACTGATGACGCCATGCAGTGTAAAGCTGTCGAGGACCGTGTTAATGAGTGAACCCGTAAATGTTGTTTAACAATAAAAAGTTAGGGACTGAAACTTTTCAATGAGTAGGCGAGAAATTTAAGTACGTGATCTTTGAGGTCGTAAAATTCAACTGTTTGTGTTTTCAAAAGTACTCTAACGTCATCTGACAAAAGGGCTTTTCTTTGCCAAAACTGTTTTTTGAGAAAACTGAGGGATTCTATATGAGTATAGCTCTCTGCTTCAACAAAATTAGTGTTTAATTTCTGTTATTTGATCAAGGGCATTTGCAGCTGCTCAGAAATATTTTGTTGGGAGATAAGTAATGACATTGAGATCATGATTGTACCAAAAAAAAAAAATGGAAAACCCAACATAAGCCCTTTTTTCGGAATACGTTGGCACCAGCGTGGTTTGGATTCATAGTGGAAAGGGTAGGGGAAAGAAGGGTGACCTGACTAAAATCTAAAAGCACTACTTGCATCTTCAGTCTACAGAATCATTTCTAGAATTTTTTTCAAATCAAAAAACTGATTCATCATCATCATCATCAATGGGGCTATCACAAGGAACATATTGGGTATATGGATATCTGGATATATATGGATATAGACTAGTCTAGAGTATTTGATATCACTAGAATAGGAATTCATTGCTGAGTATGGAGAACTTTAAATTTTCGAGATGTCTTTAAAAATGATATGGCTTGAAGAGCCACAAATAATGTGCTTCAAAAAGAGCTCAATTCGCATCATAATTTGATATTATTCTTGTTGTCTTTCATCATCATCATCATCATCATCACCTCGTCATCATCATCATCATCATCATCATCATCATCATCATCATCATCATTTGGATAAAAAATTTAAAAATTAAAAAGTTCTGTTCAAACCAGCGTAGGATTAAGAAATATACTTTAAAATTTGAAATTTAAAATAGGCTTATATAATGATACAAAATAATTACGAAATTTCGAATAAAAAAGGTCATTCATCATCATCATCAATGCTGCCCTCACAAGAAACATACTTCTAAAATTATGCAACTGTTTTTATTATACTTGTGACAAACGAACGTTGACTATGACATGACACATTTCGGGGGATTTTGATGGGAAATAAAATCAAGTTTACGCTAATAAAATGCAAACGATTTCTATTTGCCCTCTTCCCCTCCCCCCCTCAATGCACACAAAAAGACCACAGAAGCAGATAGCATAAAATATCATCTCCATTTCTTACCCAAACTCCGCCCCCTTTGAAAACTGAGGTTAGAGTACGGACAATTTGAAACACACACACACACACATACATACACACATATACGTCTCCGCAAAATACATAAATAAAATGATGGGACAATGAAAAGTTTGATAAACAAGCAAGCTAATAAATAAATAAATAACAAACACATGAATGAATGAATGAATGAATGAATGAATGAATGAATGAATGAATGAATGAATGAATGAATGAATGAATGAATGAATGAATGGTCTATATTGACATTGTTTGGCATCCGAACAACCGCTCTGGCCTCAGAAGTGAGTGTCAGGGAAAGAAAGTAATTTTGAATATTTCTGCAATAATATTTTCAACATAATAAATATTCATCTAGCTCAGGAAGACTCACTAAATGACCAGTCATGTATGCCAACAAAGTGCCTATTGCTCTAAATTATTCTTTAATATCCAATGTCAAATAGTAAATGTAGGTCTTGGCTATAATTCCAGCCAAATTTATGTAAGCAAATGTAAAACTGGGAAGAGTTTTAGAATGTATCCAGAACTAAAAGATTAAGTTCCTTTGGTTGAGTTTCGGACTCTCTCGCTGGAAAACGTTTGGACTAGTTATGATGAGTTTGTAAGTCGAAATAAGCTGAGTGTCGCTACAGAATGGTAAAGGCATACTTAAATGAATGATTAGTCATTAATAAATTTGAAAATACATATAAATTTACCTTTTGTTTATATCTCTGAATATAAATTTAGTGATAAATCATAAATAATTTTTAATCGCTGCCTTATTATTCATACTTTACTTTCCCGATCCAGCAGCCATCTGGGCCTGAGCCCTTCGGCGGACCTTATTATTCATAAATGCTCTTTCTTTCATTAGGAGCTGAAATCATATTATTTCGACCAGGGCCGTATTATCATGGTGCGGGGAATATTCTGCGATCAGGGGTAACAAATGCCCCTGTATGACGCAAAGAAAAAAAAGATATAAACCCCTTAGATACTTCAAAGGTTCAAGACTTTAGGGCAACAAACTTGTCGCTGGCCTCCTCTGTGACAAGCGATGCCATGAGGTCCATATATTTTTGAGAGACATGGAACTCCAGTGTATTTGCCTTATCTGTCCCAAAGGGTAATCTGTCCTTGCCGATATCACTACATGTAGGGTTCGCTCAACCAGTGGAATGAAATTATCTAGTTGGGGTTCTAAAATTCTAACCTTTTATGAAGAACCAGCCCAGTATCTCATGAAAATGTTCTTCGATCAACACTTTCTCAAACATTGTGAATGAGGATTCTTTCTCGATAGCAGAATAATGTTGCCTTTGTATTATCATCAGTGCAGCTCGATTTTGCAGTGTCATTTTTTGTAGGAACGGGGAGGATGTTACGTTAGGGCGAAATCGTGCACAATGCCATCAGCGGTATGAAAAGTGCCCAAAAGTTTGATCTTGAGACTGGGAGACATGGATGGGAGGGGGGAAGGGGTAGAGGAGAGGGGGGAGGGAGATTGTGGGGAGCTGCATGGGTGATCATTCAAGCTCTGAGAATGCACGTTACAACACGTCGACCGCCCTATCCTACCCATGTCTTAGCCTCAGCTGTGTTAAAAACAAAGTGATTCATTGTTTTGCACTTAATCCGATTTGTTTATTCACCTGTATAGGCAAACATCAACAACAATGGCGTTGCTCCGTCAATGATAATAACAACAAACAATTCTAGAGGTTATGTTCTGGCAGTCAACTGAGCAATTTCAATAATTGTATTGCTTAGTACATATTCAAAAACTCAGCCACATACCACCCACGCACCATGACAAAAGATTTATATATATATATGTTATGATTAATTTTTGAACTTACATTCAGACAATAATTTTTATATCAGTAATGCATGCCAAGTGCGAAGATGAGGGTTATGATCTTGTCAGAATCATTGTGTGCCGCAGTTGCACACCTGGCTGTTTCATCTGATGCATTTTTTAAAAACCTTATTTACCTTTTATTCACTCTTTCAAATTACTTCTAAATATCTTGTTAAACATGTTATGAATTTCAGTTATGACAAACTTTCTTTTGAAGCCGCCTCAATGTCATGGACAGTTCTGTATTAAAATACCGTATAAAGCTGTCAAAGGGTAGGAAAATGAAACCAACAAAATTGATTAAGTTACAAAATATAAACATGAAAAGTTAAATTTAAAAATTAAAGGACATGGTAGCAGTTAGTATTATATTCACAATTTCTTCTCAAATTTATAAAACTACATAAATTTAGCAGGAAAGTGCACATAAGGGTATGCTTATAGTGACATGCGCAATTTCTGTGCGTACCGAACAGAAAAAGTACGTGTATGATAAATCCCTCTTTGTTTCTACTTGAATGCACGGCTGACACTGTTTATACTGGCGAGAACACTTGCGACTGGCGTGAGCACCTAGAAAAATCGTCAGTGGTTGTCACACGTGAGTTGTGCGTAGGTGACAGACAAAAGAAAGTGTATATATATGCGATAGTTTCTCCTCTTTGTCATCATTGGATGCACTCCACGCGTTCATACTGATACGCGTATGTTCACATCAGGGGACAGTACCCTTCATTGTTTCCCTATTTGGCTGACTTACAGCAAGATGGATGATGACAAGTTAAAATCAGATGTCAAGAATCGACCCTTTATTTGGGACAAAACCGACAAAAATCATTTTAATAGAGACATGATCACCTTGGCATGGGACACCATTGCGAAAAATTTTGGAATTTTCGCGATTTGTTTTTTGGATGTTCAAAAAATTTCCGAAATCGATGCTTTTTCATGTTTCGTTTCTTCCACTACCACCACAAAATCAGTTTCTATCGCTTTGTAAGCGCCATGTTTACCACAAAACCAGTAGCGTCTGGTCTAGTATGAACACTCCTTTTTCCGCGCCCGTACGTCTGTTACGGTACACACAGAAATCGCGCGTATTACTATAAACGTACCCTAAGACTCCGATGGTGAGTTATCCTTCTCTGCTTTTGAGAAACCATTATCCATTCGCAAATTGTAGAAGCTTATTTGAGCCACATAGACTATCTGCTTGAAAATTGAGAGGTTGCGCATAAATGATGGGATCTCTTACCATCGTAAGAACTGCATCTTCGAAACCATGCTGTTCAACCCTTTTCTTTTTCCTTTCTCCCTCTTACATGATTTTGTATTACTGCTTCGATTGATTTTCATATTCTTGTAATTTTTACAATCTGGAAAATAAGAGTTCTGAGTTCTGAGTCTTGCTGCATCAATGTGATTCTTACGAGAGCTCTCGTCGTTAATGCGCAAAGTCTCAAATATCTTCCAATCAAACACTCAACTATTGGAGGTATTGAACAATATTATGTCGCAGCTATAATTTTAACTCATTACATTCACGGTATAAATTACAATCTTTTAATGCGCTCTTTCAGTTATTCATTGTGTTATTCATGTAATAAATAGATTATCTGAATACAGGTTAAAAACAGGCACGCAGACTAATAGCATTTCTTGAACTACCGTGTCCCGTGGCGCTGCAGTTAGATTGAGCCATGTGTAATTCGGGTTAGACACGTGTAAGAGCGTATTTCTTGGAACTAGAAACTACATTATGGAGTAGACTATATTTTTGCACTTTTGTATGCCGATGAGGAAAGGGGTGTTGGATAACCAGAAATTCTCGGTGGTCCAAGTCCATTTCTTACCTTCCCTCCCCCCCCC
>JAWQUT010000181.1:793531-805102 GCA_033807755.1 Ellobium chinense | reverse complement strand
AAGGCAAGGAGGAAGGGGCAATCAATCTTAAACCACATTTACACGCATATATTTGTCATTCTTATAGCAAAGTTGTTGTGATCAGACCTATCAAAGAATCTGGCATCATAGTGCCATTTAGATAACTTTTGTTTGCGATGTTATGCACCACTCGACTGACAGCTGGCAAGAATGGACTGTCAGACAGCTCTACCTTTTGCGATCACCCGTCGCTAGATTGCAATCACTCATTCCCTATGTTCAGGGCACAAAACGGACTCCCTAAATCAGCTGGTACTTAAGGATCACTTAAAGCCAATGATACATGTCTCAGCAATCCTTCCTTGTCATTCGAGGATATCTTGCCAAATTTGTGATTCTTTCGTTAAAGTGATTGTATATTTCTATACGGGACAGACCCACAGACAAAGAAATGCAGTCACAGATTTTCATATTGATAGATTAGATGAGATGTGGTAGTATATAGGCGTTCACATAATTTATGTCTAATCGCGTTCTGTGAGTCATGAGACAGTTACCACTGAAGTGATCCAACTTCTGGTGAGAGCTCTGAGATCTGGATCAGCTGAACAATTTATTAAAGACAAAGAGCTTTTTTCAGCAGTTACTGAGTTGTTGGTTTTTTGTTGGCGAAGACGAACATATTCTAACAGGCCCACTGTACTTGGCTGGGGCCACGACTCGACAAACTTTGCAAGCGCCTGGAGATGTTGATAAACTATATTATCTATGAAACCGTTTGTCTACTGTGATGCGACCCTCCAGAAGTTTTGCTTACTCGCCCTCTCTGCAAATGTCCCGAGGGTCGTACTGACCTTAAAACAGTATTATATGTCAAGAAAAGGGGGCAAAGACTTTAAAAAAAATATAAAAATAAAAATAAACCATGAATTACCCAGTCGACGACATTCCACCTAGCACTCTCCATTATTATGCGATTTCTCGTTTTCCGCTCGATAGGCCTTTTACATAAAGAGACATTATCGTTGCTTTGTGCTCCTGGTACGGCGCTGGCCACTTTGTCTCGCCCCCCTTATACCTCTACATAATTGTTCTAATAATAATCACGCTGTATGATGGAAAGGACTTTTAAGAGCTTCTCATTTTCACACAGACACCCTCCTGAGCTAATTTCTCTGACACCATCAGAGGTCCCAGTCTGTCAATTAGCTCCGACTGTACTGCATTATTTTCATAACTTTTTTCCTTCTTCGGTTTTTTGAATTCTTCCTCTATCGCGAGGGCTTCCGTCCTGGCGCCTTAGCCATACGTCAACAAGGTTCTTTTCATCAGTTTGTGTTTGTTACCGATCCCGCCAATTAAAATCCACTCATCGGGCCTCAAGATTAAAGAACGGCCCACTTAAAAACCTCGCAGGATCCCCCCGGAGGTTGTTGTGGCAGCCTTTAAAACGATGTTTTATAATTTTTTTGGAGTCGAAGTCGTGAAGAAAGAGGTGGCCAAAAAACCCGTTTGAGCCCAAGATATAATACTACAATTGAAAACGCCACCTACTTGTTATGGGCGATATGTTTGCAAGTACCTGTGTTACACGATACTTGTATCGACACCTTGACATAGATTTCGAGCCCGTTTTTATCCCCTATTTCTTAATATATAATTTTTTTTAAATTGGTATTTGAAAGGCAAAGACAAGGACCCAGTAGCAAACTCAGCCCTGAACTCATTGCTTTATGTAATATACTTTACGCTACTAGCTACTTGCAAAGAGTATGCAAGTAGAATGTAAGACTCAGTCAGAAGTATCCAAGTAAATTCTGCCTGGCTGAAAATAATTCGTAACGTAAAATCCATATTAGGCCCATCCTAAAATGTGAAACTTTGGGCAGGACTTTGGAATTTGGTATCGCTATTTTATCCTAAACATTAAAGTATCATGATACCCTTGTCAAAATATCCGGTTCTCTTAATATCCATGTTGTCGATACCTGCCCATCACGACCACCTAAGGATGTCCATCAATGGCATCACGCAGTCTCCCTCCCAGGGGTTGTCGACGTCTAGCAGGTACACTTGACATCTGAATAAACCTAGCCTTTTGTCATACAACGGAACCAGGCCCTCAATATCAAAAAGCTTTTGCCTCTCGCGAAGATCAATATGCCAATAAATAATTATAAATTCATTTGAATATGCAAACATTTATGATGGTTTTTTTTTTTTTTTCTTATTTGGGACACGTTTGGTTGATTTCTTGGTGGTAGAGGCAAAGCTGAATATTCTGTGGCCTTCTAGGTGACCCACATTCGTCAGCACTCAATTCCATTTAATTGCAATCCGTTTATAGACAACAGTTTCATGGATCAAAGCTCCTTGTTTGTATTTTTTTTCTTGAAAAATAGTCGCCGGATTATAGCAAGTTCTTTTAATCACGACTGTTTTCACGCTCCCAAGGAATTGCGACAAGTACTAAGCGTCGCTAGTACGCCAAAGGGTCTGTTCTTATGACATCTGATCCTGCTCATACGAGCGCGCTTAGGACGTGTGAGTCGAATGAAAAAGTCACCAGTTTGGAATACAAAACACCTTCATTTCACAGTCAATTTTCTCCCTCTTCACCGTCTCACAGAGCCATTTTTCAGGTCGTGACTTTGTGGAGAAAGGCAATGGGTATTCAAAATATGATCGACAATCGAAAACGACCACAAAAAAAAAATAAAAATTCGGGGGCCGGGGGGGGNGGGGGGGGGGGGGGGGGAGGGAGGGGGAAAAGGTGAAGAAATCCCTTGTTCTACATCTCCATATCCTAACTTTGAATTTCCATAACAAGATGGTGGGTATTGAGGCAGGGGGTTGGGGGGAGAAAGAGAGGGGATAAAAATGCAATCTCGCTCTCGAAGACGTTAATGCCACCCGCTGACATTGTAAACTATCCGTGTTCGAGTATGAAAAAAAGCCGTCACTGTGCTGGTAACGAATTCATATTCACGAAATAAGCAGGTGTAAGGTGTCTCGATGGATCTCCCCCAAACAAAAAGACAAAAAGAAAAAAAAAACCGAAGACATGAAAAGGAAAGAGAGAGACGGAAAATGCAAAAATTAGCTGAAGGCAGCACGCGAGAGTGAACCTATTGTGTGCGAGGGTGTCGAGTAGAAAATAATACACAGAAAATTGTAATAGGAAATGATCGGTCTCTTCGCTTGCCGTCGTCAGCCATGATTTATGAGGTGTTATGAGGTGTTCAGGACTGGCTCTAAACTTATCTTAAGGTGTTTGCTTCTTGACCAGCTAAGCGAACGTAAGAGGATTAAAAGTATGAACTCGGCGCTGCTGCCGCGAAAGAGAAGATGTGAAGGGGACGAACAAAAGGATGCCGGTGGTGTCATGGTTTTTGTTGACGGGGGGAGTTAGGTCCCTTGGGATGAAAAGCTCGCGCCGAGACGTTGAATACGAATGCATGGTAGTGGTAATGGCGCATCTATCGTCGCCCGGGATGACAATCTAACAAAATTATGTAAATGTCTGAGTCGAGGGTTGCGCTCTAAGCCTTCAATGCAACTCGAAATCGAGGTGGTGAGCTATACAGACTAAGATACTGTCCCTTTATTTGTGGCATCTCCAGCTTCTTTCATGTGAGAATTAAAATGATTAACGTTCATGAATACTGTCTCGCCAAGTCATTTCTCCTTTTCTTTTCGTCTTTATAAGAAACGAAACAAACATCCTCCCACATTTACAACAGAAATCTCTAGACCACATGATAAGATTTGATGCTGGCCAGATGACGTAAAAGAAAATATAGGTTCAATGTTGAATGAACATGATTAAAAAAAAAAAATTGATGTTTCAGGATCTGAGCTTTAACCAATCAAGGCTGAATTATGTGTGTAGCTTTCATAAAAACATATCTGACAAAATATACTAATAGGCTATATAATACATGTAGGCCTATTATAGTCTCGACAGTGTTCTGCCTTTCGGTGGTAGAAGGTAACTAGACTTGCCTTGCCATCTTACCAGCATTTCGTTTGGTCTTCAGGGTCGGAAGCAGATGATATTTTGCGGCCATTGAGGTTTCATAATAATAATAACAATAATAATAATGATAATAAAAATAGTACAAACATCATTTACGAGTGGAGTAAGCTGAGTTCTTGCCACAATAGTCTACAGAATTAAGGCCAAACTGTAACAGAATTATCATATCTTATTTCTGTGGTCATTGTCTACCTGGAGCAATCAGATTTTCATAATCAGAAAGTAAGATGGTAGGAAGGCAACGCGTAGACTGGTAGGCTGGCAAGTTGGCTGACTGGCTGGCTGGCTGGCTGGCTGGCTATTCGGCCGAATGCTGTGCCTGCAAGCTCATGGATGGATGGATGGATGGATGGATGGATGGATGGATGGATGGAGGATGGATGGATGGATGGATGGATGGATGGATGGATGGATGGATGGATGGATGGATTAGAGCGTGCTGGTAAATCATACTGATTAAGCATGTGTGATTAATGTGAGCTTTTTTTAAAATTTTCTGCCCCAGGTGTACTGGAGAGGCGAGCGCCTGGAAAGCAGTGCAGATGACGATGTCTCCGCCACATGGATGCAACCAATGCGGTCTGCTCGTGACAGACACGAACAAAATGTGGAGCTAGTGAGAGGACAGACGGGCCTCTGTGCTGTTACCATGCGACATATTGGGCGGGGCGAACAGCTCCTTATATGGTATGGGGAGGGTTTAGCCAGAGAAGTGGGCGTTCCCATACTAACACCTTGTCACATAAGAGGTAAGTAAGTATTCAAAAGCTTCTAATACCCATATTTTGCACAGATGCACATGCGTAGGATGTTTGACCTGAAGGTCTTATATATATGAATTTTAAGAATTTTTAAAGGTAGAATAATTGCGTTGCGTAAAGGGAGAGCTATAAAAACATCCGTACAGCTGAAAACAATATTCATAAGCTTAGCAATAGTCAAATGTTTGCAAAACAACAAGATAAGTGAAGAAAGATATTTTGGGAGAAAAATGTATGCCTTCGTAGCGAAAAGCAATACATTAGTGAAGTACTGAGAGACAGAAGACGTCGTGAATCAAGAATATGAAAAAAAAAAATAATGTCAAATAGAGATAGTTTTCTAATCCAGAAAGCCAAGTAGTCACATGTCACAAACAGTGTTTTCTTTTGACCTCTCAGTCTGTTTTCTCATGTTGCTTCACAAGTATGTAGTTCGTTGTTGCTAAAAACGACATTTTGGCCGAAACGACCGACCTTGTTTTTTCTTTTGTCTGGATATAAAGCCTTGACAACACCTCTTTGTTTCTGGTATGAGAGAGGAAAAGAGGAAGAAAGAAGAGACTGTCTTGGTGGTCTGTATCGACAATTTTCCAGTTGTAAACAAAGAACATCACTGCATCACCCGTCAGAAGAAATAATAACTTTGTTGGTTCATAAAATATTGGACATTGAGACGATGGTGCCAAGTGGACATTTTTTAAAACAAAAGTCTCCGGCGGTTGCGTTGTGGCAAGTAAAAGGAAACTTAGAAGGCTGTCATGATGGCAATGAATTAAGCTGCCGAAAACTCCTGTCATAAAGACATATAGTACAGCTTATATGAAATTGTTAAACATGCCATTTTCATTCAATGACTAAGGTATTGGTGTAATTCGTCGATACTTTCCGAAGGAAGACAGCTGGCGCTTATGCATTAAACAGTCAACAGTAGATTCTACACTTGATTCCGTCTGACTACAAAATTAACATTCTGTTTATCATCTACAGGTCATCAAGAATACGTATGCACAGGTTGCCATGCAAGATTCGTCCACCCAAACACCTTAAAGGCTCATATATCACTGCAGTGTAATGAAACAAGGGTGCCACCTATGACCACTGCCGTATCTCTCGTTCCTTTTCATCGCCTCCTGCAGACCATCAGCAAGGCATCGGTTAGCTCGGCCTCTGCCGCTGCTGAGAAAGAGAAAAGGCTTCAACGCAGATTAAGAGATACGAGTTTCACCCTGGCCATGTCGTCAAGAGCTCACACCGAATGCTCAGGCTGTGACTTGGCAGATGAGGAGGATCTCTCACACAAATCCGCCTTCAGAGCCCTCCCATCGTCTAGAGATACAAAAAAAGAAGTTTGTTCCGACGATGGACTCATGACGCCCGATTCGTCTACGGACCAAAAATCAGCTCTGAATCTATCCATCAAGTCAGCGGAGACCTGTAGCGCGGTTGAACACATCCGGGATATGCCGCCACACGCTGCGCTTCATCCATGGAATGCCTTCGCAGCTCAGCAGCTGATGGCACAGTCTATGTCCATACCCTTTGACTATACGCCACTACCCGGGTGTTACCCGATTTCTCCAAACCTGCACGCCCTGGGCATCCAGCTCATGAACTGTGGACAGACAGCACTGCAGCAAGGTCATCCTTACGGAGCCAGCTTGGAGAGGGCGGTGTGTAGCAGCAAAGACTTCTCGCACGTTACCTCCCAGATGGAAGACATTCACGAACGTACGTCCACCGCCTTCAAGCCACACGCGGGGCAAGTGTCTCCTTCAATGAGACGGGCACCACCAAGCAATCCATACGGCTTTGCACTGCCCTCGGACAAAGAACCTCTGGACTTGCTTCCTCAGGCGTATTTCGCCAACAAGTCCAAGAAAGGACATCTATGTCTCTGCTGTGGTAAGCTCTACTCTAGAAAATATGGGCTCAAGATCCACATGCGAACCCACAACGGCTACAAACCTCTCAAATGTAAGATATGCTCACGACCTTTCGGCGACCCTAGTAATTTGAATAAGCATGTACGTTTGCATGCGCAAGGAGAAACGCCTTACAGGTGTGAGTTTTGTGGGAAAGTTTTGGTTAGGAGGCGGGACTTAGAGCGTCATGTGAGATCTCGCCATTCAGTAGGCGGGGCTCCAACTGAAGAAGCTCTAGGTGTCAGCGAATCGTCACCAGATTCTAGTCCAGTCAGTGTAGAAGACTCAGAACGTTCGTTAGCATCAAAGGAACCTTCTCATAGTACCAGTTAACTACTGCACTCAAGCAGACTATACTGATAACGATGATGTTTTCATTCAGGATGAAAGAAATCCAGCAGTCTCACTCGTTTCCTGAATTTTTGTTCATTAATATAATATGTATGTATATGTGTGGATGACACGAAAGAGAAGGAGAGAGAGAGAGAGAGAGAGAGAGAGAGAGAGAGAGAGAGAGAGAGAGAGAGAGAGAGACAGAGACAGAGACAGAGACAGAGACAGAGACAGAAAGAGACAGAGATACACAGAGAGAGACAGACAGATAGAGAGACACAAGAGAGAAAGAGAGAGAGAGGGAGAGAGAGACAGAGACAGAGAGACAGAGACAGATAGACAGAGACAGATAGACAGACAGAGAGACACAAGCAAGAGAGAGGGAGGGAGAGAGAGAGAGAGAGAAAGAGAGAGAATTTGTAAGTTCGATGATGTAACAAGTTTAACAAGTTTGTTTGACTGTAACCCAGACCACAAAATGTGGTATCTGGGCGGTACCTGGGCGACTGAGATGCATGACTGTGAAGTCTGAGTATCATGATATATCATGCTAATCCAAATCAGGGAGATAAGAACTGCAATATAACATCACCATCCTACAGCCATTTTAACCAACCCCGGCCAGCAATAAACCATGTCTCAAAGTATCTCCATCTCATATGTCAATCACAGCAAATTAAGCCTTAATCATAATCATCTGCACCTTCATTTTCATTGTCATCGTCATCGTCATCACCACCACACCAGCACCACCGCCATCCAAACATCATCGAGAACAGGAACTAAGGACGTCGACTAAACACAGTGAGAGGAAATAGAGCCGAAAGAGTTGACTTCATCACAGGACACATGTGTTAAGTGGTAAAGAGCAACAAAAAGGTCTCCTTTGATAAAGATTAATTCCCTTGCATCAAGGGACAACATAATGTTTCTCTAACTTCCGGTGAGTAAGCAGAGGTGGTTAATTCTTTGCTGTCCTCAGCCTGTAGCTTGGTGAGGCTATGAGGCAAGATATGAAGGGTGACGAGGACACGAAAAGCAAGCTATACTACCCTGAAATCTTACAAAGTACAGGGGCTGTATACAAGCCCTGTCATGGTACTGCAGATTAGAGGTTTTTCAGAGACACATAACGTGGTGTGCAACTTATGCCCATGAGTCCACTGGATTTCCATACAAAATTACACACCAAGGTGCTGCTGAAAGGTGCATTCCTTTCCCGCAAGGGTGATGGTCGTATCATTCACGATGGCGCAAGTTGTTTGACCCCAGATTTCACCCACGTCTCTTAGATACCTTTAAGTATGATCCTATAGCGGCTTTTTGGATTTTCTGTCTTGACGCAGCAATATCAGAAACTAGCAATACCCTTTGATGATAAATAACTTTATATCTAGATAGAAAATCTGAGAAGGAGGAGTCACAGACTCTGGGGAGACTATTGGACATGGGGTATACGCGAGGCCAGGGTCGAACTTTACGTCTGCGTGGGAAGACCCGGAGAGCGATCAACCAGCTGACAACTGGCACCATCAGCTCTCCCACTCTGCGTTGGCTGTTGGCAAGGGGGACGGAGCGCTTATGGGAATATCCCGTGCACCATGATGTCAGTCTTGGGACAAGGTAACAAGGAAATCAGGAAAAGCCTCCTTAAGATCATGCACAATCGTGCAAAGAGACGTGGGTGAAATCTGGTGTCAAAGAATTGATGCTATCGCAAATAACAGTTGTCCTGAGATCATCACCCATGAGGGAGCAAAATGCACCATTCAGCACTTTGATGTGCAAGTTTGCATAAGAATCCACTTCATTCATGGTGAAAAGTTGCACACCATGTACGCTATGTGCATTATAACCTCTGGTTTAGGGTAATACATTAAACACAGTGAGGGGGCAAACCACAATAAGTACCAGAAAAATGACATACAGTCAACTCCACTTAATCGCAAGTCCCTAGGATCCATAGGAAATGTTATGATTAAAGGCAATTGCAATCATCCCCTGATCTTTATGCAGGAAATGCAATATTTCGTTATGTGAAAATGATGTGATTAAGTTAAAGTTGTGAGTCTGCAGGCTGTAATTATGCGAAGTTGACTGCTTATGCCATTAAAAGACAGCGTGTAAATGAAACTCTTACAGCAAACAGTAGCTCCTTGAACGTGGACGAGGAATTCCAAAACACAAAAGTTGACAACAAGTGTAAACTACACTGATAAACTTGCAACACTTACAATTTTTTTTTATTTTCTACTTCACTTTTATTTCCATTCATTATACAATTTTCTAATTCCCCGTCAGTAGAGGAACGATATTTTATTATCAAGGGTCTTGTACTGATCTACTTTTATTCACTTTGTGTTCTTAGAAAACCTTCTTTGACAAAAAGAGAAAAAGAACTTTGGTGTCACATAATCCATATAAGAATTCTGAAAAGAAAATTCAGGCCAATGATACGCAATACCCTTGGACTCCTGAATCATAAGCCCATACATTTCAGTTTTATATCTGAATATTTCACATTTTGCTGGAAAGATAGAAAGCTTGCATTTACAACAGTGTAAGAACTGGCATTCACTATTGAATCAGACCATTAATGATTTTGTTATTTGTGCAGACTGATAATAATTATGATAATAAAAATCAAGCCAACCTGGCATGAATGGCCTAACAGAAGGAGTGCTTGATTTGATCGAAAACTGACTGACTGTTTGCTTGACTGATAAAGTAAAGATTATAAGTCTAAACCAGACTGGTTGAAATTCTGTAAATTTAAATCAGTATGGCTAGTTGCCTGATGAGATAAATATTTCACAAATTCCAATTTTAGGAACCAACTTAGGCATAGATTCTTCTAACACTGTTGCCACACGAAGTATAAATGGCAGCTCATGCAAAGCTTTTTATAATCATAATTGTTAAACAAAGACATTTCCTAGTGACCAGCCAGTTCTCATGATACGTCTTTCTGTGTCATGCAAAAGTAGTTTACATTAGAATTATGCACATTTGTCTTAATCTAATTTCTATTTGAACTTAAACACAAGAAACCAGTCAATAAGAGCAGTACTCATCATTTATTATATCTCCATAAAAACACTAGTAGGCATGTACAAAGCTCAGAAATTTACAAAATGCATCAAAAACAATCACATGTATTATCAAATTATTGTATGGAAAAGTACTCCAACATAATCTGACTATACCTCATCACAAGTAAATTCATCTAAATAAGTCATGCTGTCATGATGATTATAAAAATGAAAACCTCGCCTCCTCTGTATTAATTTCCAATAAATAAATCAGTATCTTTCAGCCCTGTTAATTACTTGAAATCTGATTTCATACATGAGCATAAAGGGAAAAAAAAAAGGTATAGTCTAACCCATTTTGAAATTAAATGTCAAAATGCTAAGTACATCTGTAAATTAATAAGTTTCAGAAATTTTGGCAAAATTTCCAATACCAAATTTATTAATTTAAAATTAACCACAGGACAAAATATTTTGGTTGAGGCATTTAATGTACATTATTACTTTGAGTATCACAGATTCTTAAACAATATTGAATACAATGTGTGTAAGTATATAACATACTTTTCAGGTAAGAAAATGCCAAGTCTCATACTATCATAAAGTACATAACACTGTGTCATACAAATCAAACATACCAGCATTGATAAAAACACATGATACAATATTTGGTTGACTCTCTGACTTGAAATATACATACATATTGTATGCACATGATATTTAAAGCAAGAGAAAAAATATGCAGATAATAATTTCTGCGAATACTGGAATTATTTCATATTTTCAACAAAAAGAAAACTCGAATATCACGTAATATTGGTTGGAACATTCCATTCTTTTTTTTAGATTCCAGGATTACTATTTGAAAAATGCTGTGATCATCCCTAAAATAAATTTCCACCTCTTTAGGATCTTACACAATCAGAAAGTTTTACTCATAACAAAATATTTAAAGGGGAAAAAAGTAACAAAATCTCTTAGCATGTGACTTCTGTCAGGACACAAAGAACAGATTGCAAATACTAATCTTGCATTCTCATGCAGTTCTCTGTAAATTCTTGAAAATCTAAACCACAATTTTAAATAAGATATCTCTGATTTTAGTTTATTCTCAGCCATTAATGTTTATTAATTTCTACATGATATCTGTAAGAAAATTTCAGTTTTCTAGTAAATATACAGCCATTTTTGCAATCTAAGATAGGTTGATGCTGTGTCCTCAATTTCATCTCATAGAAATGTTAATAATGAAATAAAATAAAGATAAAATATACCACTCACTTTACCCAGTGTTTCCAGGCTTACGGCAAGAGTAGTGAGACTAATTTCAGGAAGAAATGTTTAACATACATTGGTGAACTTTATGCTAACTCCAAAGGCAATGACTTTTTTCTACCTGCTTACACAGTGCTGTTGAGAAAAAAAATTAAGTGGTCAGCAAGATTGAGTTTGCCACACATTACAGATTTTCAATTCTATGAAAAAGGTGGGAGGAGGGCAAGGAAGGAGAGATAGAAGAGGTT